>OMLC01077925.1:1832-18274 GCA_900302585.1 Regalecus glesne
CCCCCCCCCCCCCCCTTAGCTTTCAGGTTAGTACTTGGCTTTACTTTGGATGGAGCTGTACTCTATTGCCATTGTCTCTAGCCCCTCTCATAAGGCTCATGTGCTGTGATACTCGTATGCACTCATCCAAGATGAATATAAAAAGGACCATGTTAACCATGTTTGGAGGCCTTCCCGATATACAAGTCCCATTTCTACGATTAGTCCCCATGTTGTGGGGGTGGACATGAACTTAGACGAAACATGGAGGATTAAGGCCGGATGCCTATCCTGACACCCCTCGGTAGGATCAAAACCGCGATGCCTGGCTCAACATTTCCTGATACACACAGTCTACTGCTAAGCTAGCATGACCCTCTGCACAGACCAACCCACACAGACCCATACTGTGACTAATTTCTGATTCTTCAGTACACAAACTGTAGGAGTCAGAAGTCACCCTTGGCTAATATAGCATATTTCATTTTTCACAGTACAAATCTAGTCAACTATATTATAAGGTATGTGCATAAATAAAGGGCAAAGAAACGTGATATGAATGCAGTTAGGAGGATTGACGATGACCAGATACCTTGGTTTCCTCCCACCATCAAAAAGACGTGCATGTTAGGGTTAATTCTCCCACCTGTGGTTAGAATAGGAAAAAGAACTGGAGTTGGTCCCACAGCATTGAAGCTCCCTAATACTTCCCTAATACAATAGGATGTGTTAAATGAAGTGAACAAATGTTGTTGTATGTATGTACAATGATGAATAGATATTACTTTTCCTTCTTGATTAGTTGATTATAGCCATTTGTTGTTAAATTTGAAAGTATGTTACTCTATAAGAATATGTAACAACCTCAAGGAGAAATGACTGAAACCAGTAAAATATGTAAAAGATATGATTTCAACTCTTCAATCTTTGCATTTATTCACCATTAATATTTTGTGGGATCTCAAACTAAACAGCTTCATATCCAGGGTGCCATGACAGGATACTTGTAGACAGGCAGTTATTTATCATCATTTAGATGGAATAGGTTTATTACTTTATAGCACTTGGCAACCATGTAGGATTTCGGAATAATGTTGTCCTCATTAACCAGTCACGATGATCACAATCTCTGGTAACAATGTCAGTTTTGTCCTGTTTCAAATTACAGTCACTTGTTGAAAATTACAACATAATAATAATAAAAAACAGGAAAACCTCTGAGAGGACACTGTGAGCTTAAATATTTTGGATGTGAAGTAAAATAGCATTTCTTAATTAGATAAAATGGTCTGGAATTACATCCTTTGATGTAACCTGGCAATCCTTCAACAGGACCCTTGGTTGAGAGAACAGAGGGTGGAAAAAACTGAGAACGTTGTTTCTGTGGGAACTATTTTACATGTCATTTAGCTGAGAAATTGTTTCTTCTCAACAACATAACTCAGTGACCATTAGGGAAGAATTACCAGGGCTTGTTGGCTGTTTAGGTATGGCAGCATTATCGCCACTTCGCTAACCTCCGTTATCGCAACTCAGGGATCCACGGTAGCCCCGAACAATTATCAGGACCCATGTTCTTATGAATATGTGTCACATTAAATTTGGTCTGGTGGGAAAGAAGGAAGGAAGGAAGGATGGAAGGAAGGAGAAAAGTGAGGACAGTGATGGTGGTGGATTAATGTTGAGCTGGGAAGCCCATTTCTTCGAGGCATTAGCTGCTTGGTGGAGCGCTGAGGGCCTGACAGGGAACTATGACACAGAGCAGTGCACTGAGCCAGTTGGGAGTGTTACCACTGAACATGCATACTCACGCTTTCAAGCACCCAGAGCATGTGCCAACCACCATCCAGTTCACATTCCCTCACTTGTTGTACAGAGCAGAGCAGTTAGCCATGAATTAGTCAGTGGACGTGTTTGGTGAGAGAGGAGAAGACTCTCTCACTCAGGTTATCTTCCTGTGCATAGAATAGCTGTTTCACCCTCTACAGCGTATGGTGAAAGGATATTCAACGGTTCAAGAATCAAATTTGGCAATGAAAAGCAGAGGAAATAATATCAGAAGAAAATAAATGATGATTCCTAAATGGTACTAATGGAAGTATGAAATTTTAATTACCAGGAGAAGAGTTAATGTTGAGATATCTCGTCTGCTCCAGGAAGCCAAACAGCCAAACAAAGAAGGGAGAATGGAGAATAATGTATGATCCAGAAAGGCACACCTCTTCCCAGACCCGGCTCTGTTTGTATGTAAATAAGCTTGGCCTAAAGGTTGTGTGTATTTGACAGGAGGGAGCTTTAAAAGCAGACTGGTGGATTGCAGATTGGTGTTTTAGCGGTGTGACCTTTGAGTGAGCCGAATACATGCAGACAGCAGTATGGAGCCTGATGAATAGCCCAGGTCTTTTCCCAGCTGGGAGAGCAGATGCTGAGAGGAGAAGCTGAACATGTTTTTCTAGCCTCACTCTCTCCATTTGTCACTCTCTCTCTCTCTCTCGCTCTCTCTCTCTCTCTCTCTCTCTCTCTCTCTCTCCCTCTGTGTGTGTGTCTCTCTCATCCTCCCTCTTTCTAATCTTATATTAGAGATGGAGAGAAGCTGCAGAGATGACACACTATTAACTCTCCCGGCGTTAATCTTAATGCTGCGTGCTAGAGAACTATACACAGTCCATTTTAATGCAATTAGCTGTTGCCAGGAAGGATGAGTTATTCAATGGAAACATAATTGCATCCTCAAGTTTTTTTAACCTCCCAAGGATGTAATTACTTTTATACATGGTTTAACACATGGTGCTGTTGACACGTATATTCAAGCACAGAGGGGACAGAGACCCGGGACAGGGACGCTTGTACTGCACACACATGCACACACACACCACGCATTTCTATTTATGTGGCGATTACATGTGCAGACTGTCAGACTTAGGCACTGACAGGACGCACTACACCAGGCAATACCAGGCAGTGACCCATGCAGAAGGAAAGAGAAAACATGGTCCAGACCTTCTGTGATTGACAGAAGGATGTGTCACCCCGAGGGATGAGATTGCGCCTTGACACAGTTGTGTCTTTCTACAAAGCCCTCTAACTCCTCTGATGTAGCTTCCCCACCCCAACCCTGCCCCCATCACGGCCTTCTTTGAAGTGAACAGAGAGTTCCATAAAGCAGGATACATAATATACGTCCACTTTTCTTCCATATTCCTGTTTTATTTTTATTTTTTAGCCTTCATAATTCAGCCTTCTTGCTCAGCTCCACCTCCCCTTACCCACATACAAACACAAGCACAATCACAGACGCTTGGCCTACATTTTCTTTCTTTTGCCTGAATCATTTGCAGCATCTCTCGCATCCTAATGACTGACCACTTGCCCCTTTCTAGACCTGCCTTCTGTAACACATCCCTATTTTCTTAATTCTCATTTCTTGATTCTTAATTCTCTGTCCCCACATGCGTCATCTCCCCCCTCACCATCCAAGCGTATAGACCAAAACACCTGCTACAACCCACCCCCCAGCCTATCCATATTTTCAACGGCTCTCTCATTCTTTCTCTCTTTCTCTCTTTTTTTTCAATCTCACCTCAACCCTTTCTTTGAGGCTTCATTTGTCAAGAATCAAGTCTTGCAAGAGCACCGAAACAAATGAACCTGATCTGAAGGGATTGAGTGTTGGGGAGAGTAGGGGGGGGTGCGTGAGGTTGAGAGGCAGAGAGGAATATGGAGGAGAGGGAGAGCAAGAGGGGGCAACAAAAAATCCGAATCAGGATGGGGAAAAGTGAGAAAGGCTAGGAGAGAAATGAGAAACTGACAGTATTGAAAAGTAGATCACACATTATAGTCCGTCACGTTGGCTTGATTGCTTTTCTTCCACTGAGCTCCCCCTCTGTTGCCCACCACTGCTGTGAGATATTTCCTCTCATCTTTAAGGGAGAAAGGAAAGTCCTCTTTTGGTACACTGTAGTGGACTATATTATTATTCTCAGATCATGCAGGGTGTCCTTTCATTTCTCACCCAAAATAATGAACAATTAATTATTCACATCAGAGTTTAGACTCACAGAGGGAATTTCCAATGCACTGTTTTGGAGCCCTCATCAACTCGCCCACGATTCAACTGCGATTGAATCACTCACAGCTTTTTCACTTCATGTATCACTATTGTCACTCAGCCTCTCAGTGACATCACAATATATTCTCCCACTCCCGTGACATCAATTCTGTAAGTGTAATTTATTTGGAGATTGCAGCTATGTAAGCTAGCTGAGAAAGGAAAACATATCATGTTAAGGATAAAGTTACTTGATTCTTATTTGATCATTTATAGCAGCGGTGGGACAGCGGTTAGCACTGTTGTCTCACAGCAAGACATTCCTCATTCCTTTCCGTGTGAAGTTTGCATGTTCTCCCTGTGTCTGCATGGGTTTCTTCCCACCTTAAAAAAAAACATGTGGGTTTTGCAGATGTGAATTAGCTTGAAGCTATAATCTGGTGGTGGACATTGAATGGCCTTAATGTAAAAAAGCTACATATGGTCCCTTAAAAAAAAGTAAGAATATATAAAATGAAATTGTACAACCAGTTTCATCGTCAAGATCTCTTCCATCCATCCATCTAAAACCACCTATCTGAGTCATGCTGGAGCCCATCCCAGCGCTCATTGGTTGAAAAGTGGAGAAACACCCTGCACAGGTCACCATTCTATTGCATAGCTGGAGCAGTTAGAGGTTCAGTGTCTTGCTTAAGCCTGCTCAACCAGATTTTAAGAGAGTTAAGATTTCAATGTTTTTTAATTTCCCTGTGCCTGCAGGATAGTAGACTAGCATTTTAAAAATACCAGGGACAGGGCAAGATGATGACATCTGGCCTGGATCTACTGCAACAATTCACAGCTCAGAGAGTTGGTACTTCTGGCTTAATAACTTCTGCTAATGCACACTGAACAATTTAACGACTCAGTCCCCTTCCTCCGTCTTTCCCCTTATATCATAATTTATTATGAAATTGAAAGCGGTGGCTCACGGCATTGTCCCTGCCATCACAGTACTTAACCAACGATGTCTGTGTAAATAAAGCCTCTGTGTAATAGGGGGAATGAGACATAAGCCCAATGAGCTGCCACAAGAGAGACAGTTCCTCTCTTCCAAGTCTATAAATAATGGAGATGAAAGGAAGGACTTGTGATGATCTAGTGTAGCCGCGAGCAGCCCAAAGGCCTCTGTCATAGCCAGCGAGAAGCAGGCCTTGGGTGCAACCACAACCCCAACACCAAGCCTTGGGCTAAATGGATAACGCAGCAGCAATGGCCCACTTATAATGAGCGGGCTGATCGATTGTTATGCAACTGTTTTACTTTCGGCTGAACTGTTATCATGCCATTGAGGGAGAAATAGTACTTTGTTTAGCAAATAGTTATCTCAAGACTTTGTTTTGTTTGCAGCATCTACGTATCTTCCACTTAATCATTTCAATTATTTTGAAAGTACAAATAGTTGCCTGATTATGCTTCCCAATAATCATTTCTCAAGAGGTGTTTCACACAGCAAATGCACATTTTTCATCTCATTGCCTCAGAAGTTTCAAATCAAGTCAAGTCAATTTTATTTGTAAAGCCCATTTTCACAAATTAACAATTAGCCTCAGTGGACTCTAGATTAACAGAACATCCTGTCCTTAGACCCTCACATCAGATAAGGAACAACTCCCTAAAAAAAACTCTTTAACGGGGAGAAAAATAGGAAGAAACCTCAGGTAGAGCCACAGAGGAGGGATCTCTCTCCCAAGACTGACAGCTGTGCAATGGATGATGCGAACACAGAATAAGACACAATTTACAGCAAACAACATGATCAGGCTAACATAATTATAATTGAATAACAAAAGGTGAAACAGTAATAATAATGATAACCTCCTTTATAGTGAAGGTACTAATCAATGAACATCTAAAATGCAAACATGCCAGATCAAGCCACTAGGCCAAGATTCATCATATGTCTCATGTGGATAAATGGACAGACGGATGATGCTCTTTAACGAGGTGGGAATAGTAGCAGACACATCAGTCCAAGCATCATATTCCGGACCATACGACCGACCGACTGCAGGTCACCTGGGTTCGTCCGAAGTCACATACATAGACATTTTTTCAAAAAGGGAAACATTGAGGGACATTCACTCTGCAAGAGAAACTAGATGAAAGCACAGCTCACATTAGTCAATACTATATGCTCTAACTGTATACTGTCATCGGCAGAGAGCAGTACATGGTAAACTCATTGAGACAGGAACCCACTCGCCACGTGGTACAGATTATGAATCGCATAAGTAAAAGCTCTATTTTTAAGCTAAGGCAAAAAGATGAGTCTTAAGTTGAGATTTAAAGGAATCAAAACAGTGTGATTGGCTGATGACAGCAGGCAGGTTATTCCACAAGAATGGGGCCTGAAAAGAAAAGGCCCTGCGACCAGCTGACTCTCTTTTAACTCGAGGCAAACAGAGGAGTCCTGTATTTTGAGAGGGGAAAGTGTGAGATGGAACGTACAGTATAAGGAGATCAGAAGGGTATGATGGGGCAGGCCCATTCAGGATTTTAAAAGTTAGTTGAAGTAGTAGTGTCATACCACTAGTGTCTTCTCCAAGTGTTTACGCCTTCTGCTCAAAACTTTTTTGACTTAACTGTCCATGGCCCGGCCCTCTGTACCCTTTGATGACCCATGTGCCCTTTAAATTGGCTCCCGCCCCACCTCCTCCTGTCACCTTGTGAGCAGCAGCATGTCCAGATGTACTGATTCCCTTGCTGCCAGGCAAATTGCTGATGAGCATCTTTTTCCGGCAAACTCAACACATTCCCTGGTGGTGTTCAGTTATCTATGATGTACAGTGTAGGAATGAGGGAGTGGGGCATTACTTGGGCCCCCTAACGTCTGGAGCAAAGATGACCTTGACTGAGGAAACTCAAAAAATTGGTTCACATGCAGATGCCAATGATGTCTTGGCGGTACTCTGGAGGTCACTGAAGACATGCTACATGTAATGCATGAAACCTCTCACTAGTCAGGGCCCATTCTCAACCCCATGATATTGATGCCATTGATAAAGGGCCTGCATGAGATTTGGCATGATCAGGGCCTGATAATGACAATATCTGCATTCGAATCAGTGCGGTGGATTGACCACTACCAAACCTTAGCCTGAACTGTAACCTCTACAAACTTGTATGTATGGATTCAATATCAAGAAATCAGGGAGGAAGTTTCAGCTTGGGTGCTATGGAACACCAGCCTTTTCTCAATAGAAACGCCTACATCTCAGTATAGTGACAGCGTCAGCCACAACAATAGCTTCAAGATATGATGCCATGGGATGAGAATGTGTCGCTATTCAAGACCTCAAGCCTGATGTGACCATCTCCCACACACCTACACTCCTGTGTGATAGTCTGAGGTGGTAACTTGAACCCATGCACACACCTAGAATAAAATGTATTTTACACCATATTCCACATGAGCCTAATTTGAGCTATCAGACACACATGAACTCCTGAACACTAACCCCTGTGCTGAAACCATCATTATGCCTGTCATTATTTGCAATTGACAAACTCAGGTACATACACACACACACACACACACACACACACACACACCCAGCATGCATACCGTTTAGACTCAGCGATCTGACAGTGCCTTAATCCCAGACTCCACTAAGCCACGCAGTCATTATATTGACCCTTTCTGGCAGCCTTGTTGTTTGTTTTCCACCCTCTCCCTTCGCCAGTGACTATCAGGCTTAGTCATACGGGTTTTACCTCTCAGCAGACTAAATTCTGCATGTGCAAATGCGCCACATGTGCTCACAAACCCGCGTGAGGGTTTTTATGTGTGTTGGTGTGCATGTGAACACTGCTCATATTGCCCTCATTATATATTCTGCTGTTGTTTGATCCCGACTGAAAATTGGTGCAGGGGCCTAACGCAGTGCGAAATGACTGATAGTGCGAAGGCTACATCACAATATGCCATGGAGAGAGCAACTGACGTTCAGCCAAAGCCAGTGTGTACATTGCTATGCTGTCGTTATGCTCTCACTTTCTCATGATGCAGAGATCTTACCTGCTCATTTATAAATCATCTTAGGGTTTGATACAGCTGTGGGGGAAAAAAACAGGAAAACGTGTAACTGTCCAAGTTCATTTCAATGATGAGGTGCCTTATAAGGAGCAGACTGGACTTCAGCACTCACAGAACCATAAAAAGAATTTTGGCTTGTTCAAAACTTTTCTGCTCTACCTCCAGGCTATAACCAGGGACACTTAAGTCCCCCCTGTTGCATCCATCTCATTGAATTTAGTCGCAATGTTTGCCATTCTCTCCCAGCAGTCAGTCCATCTAAAATGCATGCATACTTTATTATTGCATCTTCCTGCATCCACATGCTGTACCGAGCATCCATTTAAGATGAAGGGAGTATATCGATCTTTCCATATTAACCTTGAAAATATCCTTGCAAACTTGCTATTTTATTAGCTGTGTTGCTCTGTGGAAGCAGTACATGGCTGCATGATGCTAATGTTGCAAAGTGCCCTACAGGTATCTTAAGAGGGACTGGCTCACTGGAAATCTCATATTTCACAGCCCTCTGCCTAAACTATAAACCCTTAATTGAGCATGCATAAAGAGATACATGCAACATGTGAAGAGATACAATTTTTGTTGCCGCTATAGCGGCAACAAAAATTGATGTGACATGACACATTATGTCCTAAAACAGAAAGGTAGACCTCTGATCAAGTTCTCACAACAAGATTAACAAATCATGAAATAAGCATTGTAGCATGTAGAGTTTTCAAATGTATCAGCCTCTGAGTGTGTTGGTATTTAGTGTGCTTGTGTGGTGTGTACTCAGCGGTGTCTGTAAGTATGCATGTTTCCATGCACTCACGTCAGCTTGCATCTATTTGAGCCGCTGTAAGTCGGGCCTATGAAGGTTTCATTCTATGTAATATGTAGAGTAGTGGTAATCTATCTTGGCAAGGATACAGGCTATGATGTGGCATGGCATGACAGAGGGGAAAGAGCACATTAAAATATACTCAGGGCTTGATGATCATTTAGCCCTATGGGGCAGCATAGATGAGTGGGTATGGAGGTTGTCTGGTGACTGGAAGGTTACAGGTTCAATCTCTGGTCCTGCAGAAAAAATGTCGAGGTGTCCTTGAGTAAGACACTGAACCCCTAACTGTTCCATGGGCGCCAAATGGTGATAGCACACTGCTCCTGTACAATAGGATGGGTTAAATGCAGAGAATTGCCAATTTCCCCTTGTGGGACTGATAAGGGAACAATTATTATCACTATTATTAACTTGTCAGTTGACAGTGCCAGGCTCCAAAGACAACGTGAGAGGCATGACCATGCTGATGCTAATCTCTTCAGTGTACTGTAGTATAGCCCTCATTGCCAGTCGTTTAGATAAAATTACCCATGTATTCAGACAGCAGGGGACCACCACAGAAAGTGAGGCTGCTCCAAATTTGAAAGACTTGTTCACATGCAGCTTCTGATGTATTTCAGTTTAACCATTCTGTTAGCCTCTGGCACGGTGATGTGGTGGAGGGTAAAGTCAGGCATATTAACCTTGCTCATCCTCCTGGAGCAGCTGCTGCAGGGTACCCTCCATCAAACCTGCCCTCCTTCAGAGGTGTGACAGGTCCTCAGTAACACCTCCGCCTCACAGCTCGGTGGCAGAGACTGATAGGTGTGAGCCCCAAAGCCCAGGTGAACTCCAATGGCCATTTGAAGCCCCTGCACTGCAAGCTGCCAGCTCACCAACTGGCCATGGTAGAGCTGACAGTTTGCTGGACCAAACACAAGCCTGGATTAGGGGGGAGGGAGGGGGAGTTGTCAACTACTCTGGGCATACATGAGGCAGTTATTTAATAGTCCGGAGTCCTTCCAGCAGTCATGACAAGTGACTGGTTATCCTGGGTATAAGCCCTTGCCACCAGGATCAACCTTTCATGGCGAGGACAGTGCTACTGGGGACTGTATACCTCCTGTGTCACTCTAAAAACCTCTTTGCATAGGTCGCCACATCTGACCATGCTGTTACACTGTTGACAAGGAGTGATGTCATCATCACATTTAGTGGACTACCAGCAAGCAAGAAGCATAGGTGCAGATAAATCGGATCCGGAGGGGACTCACCAGACTTTTGAACGCTCTGGCTGGTGGGTAGTGCCTGGTTTTAGTTTGTCCATTCTCAGCATAGTGGCCAGGTCATAAATCTTTTCATTTTACAGCTAAACAGTACACTAAAATGTTTCTGAACAGATGTGAGGCAAGAAATGGACAGTGCAGTAACAGGATATTGATTTGTATATGATCAGCGTGCCTAGTTTGACTATTGATCTGAGTTCTGTAAGCCTGGACCAACTAGTTAGCATAAAGTTTAGGTCGAGTCATGTTTATGGCAATACAGATGCAGAAAATATTGCATCAACATGCCGCGCTGTATCCATCATTCATCATGCAGCTGGATCTCATGCTCTCCATAGAAAATTAATAGGATCTGTCGACTCAACATCTGTTGCTGTATTCGGTGTGCATGTACCATTTCTAAGCAGGGTCCGCCCAGCCAGTGATCACATGCTAGTAATCACTGAAACTCATTCCCTGTGTGATAATTTTCCCCCTGAGGTCGGTCACTCATCACTTCATCCTCTAAAACATTAGGCTGGTCCGTAGCTTGTTTTGGTTTGACTTCTATGCCCAAGGTGACCATAAACTGCACCCCCCCTTGATATCCTTGGCTGTAGTAGGCCATGCAACAAAAAGTAGAGTATGCTGAGCAATGAGATGGCAGGACTGAGCAGAAGTTGTCAAGCAGAAGCATCTGGAGTCAGACTGCTGCATCTCACTACTTAGCATGGAGATGCCATGGGCGTGCTAGCCTTGGTCAGAGATGCAGTGCAGAGATGCACTGCATCAAGCTGACATGAGACCTCCACTAAGAAATAAGAAGTTAAGAAATCCCACACGTTGTAGTGTTAGAGCTTTCAGGGGCTTGGTATTATTATCAAGACACTCTCATGCCACAGCATCTTGTATTAGTGTTTTGCCAGAGTTTTGAAGTAAGAAATGTAAGGCAACCTTTCCACATCTGTTTAGAGACATGGAAAAGAGTTCAATGCTCTCCAAAACGGAACCTTCTGTAGTAGTGTTGGACACCTAAAGCTTTCTTTTTTAATTTGCCATTTTCTTCTCTTATGATGGTTCTGCACTTTATATGGATATTTTTGACATACGGTTCTGGTAGTAGTTAAGTTATGGGCTAAAGTTGGGTACTGGTTTAGTTCAGGGTAATGGTTAGATGTAGGCTGGCATATCTCACTGAGTGTCTGTCAATAGTGCTGAGTAATTTGGGGCTTTTTCCATTCAGTTTGGTTTTGGTTGGGTTTGAGAAATATGTGCGGATTACAATTTCTGTTTCTATTTTTATTTATTTTATCTGTGACTAGTGTAACTGTATGAAAAATATATTCCCCATTCATTTTTTTAAAAAAAGCGTTCATTCATTCATTCATTCATTGTCAACCGCTTATCCATAGTTGGGTCATAGATCTGCTGGAGGTTATTCCAGCATTCATTGGGTAGAAGGTGAAGAACCACCCTGGACACCATCTCAGGGCTGCAGTGGGAGATTAACGCTGAATCTTCTTCCGGACGCCCTGCAGTGGATTCAATCCCACAGCCTCTGGCCTTTTCCGATGTGTCTGAATTCTCAAAATGCACAGTCGACCCTAGAGCTGCCAAAGCCCAACTATAATAGTAACTAAGAAAGTAATATGTGTTCTAGCACAATTATCTACCAACAGGAGCTGCTGTGTTACCTGGACAGCACTTTGGGTCTGGCAGAGGAAAGACATAATCTCCCTTATTTATGCTCGTGCTGTTCACCAGTCCAGATATTTATAATAATTTCCAAATACTATCAAAATAACATTAGTTTTAGCCTGTATTTATGACCAATATGAATATAAGCCAAACATTACATCATCACCTCTCTCTCCTTAGCCGTAACACATCTGCGGCCTCCTCCAGTGGTGCTTCATGAAAACTGGAGAACGCCAGCGTGTGCAATGGCCACTGTAAGGTCTATTGTAGTGCTCCACAGTCAATACTAAACACTGCCTGCCATTTTCTTACCCTGTAACGAGCTCAGAAAAAAAGAAACTAAAGGTGAATCTTAACCAAGCTCTAAGGTTTCCAATAATTGCACTAGTCTCGGTCAATTGATGTTTTGAAACACTTAAAGTTAGCCGAAATTGACGTTAATTGCTTGGTAGTACGGCAGACATAGGAAGTACCTCAGCATCCAATGTCAACTTTTTTGCCAAAGCGTCAACAGGTTGGATGGTTTTTTTAGACAAAGCAAGAGAGGCCAGACTGAGATGGTTTGGACATGTGTGGAGGAGAGATGCTGGCATACTGGGAGAAGGATGCTGAATATGGAGCTGCCAGGCAAGAGGAGAAGAGGAGGTTTATGATGTGGTGAGGGAGGACATGCAGGTGGCTGGTGTGACAGAGGAAGATGTAGAGGACAGGAAGAGATGGAGATGATGATCTGCTGTGGAGACCCCTAACAGGAGCAGCTGAAAGCAGTAGTAGTAGGAGTAATAGTAGTAGTAGTAATCAACAGAGGATGCTGTGGGGTGAATATGGGCTCCAAAAATATGGTTATGTAATTTTGAATCTACAAAAGATTACATATAAGGTGACACTTGTTTAACTCTGTTCACGGGATGTCAGTTTTCAGATTGAGGTGTTTTACCATACATCTGGATGGCTTTGCACATCATGTGGAGAAACCATTATCCTCCATGATGGTAGTGCCACGCCTCTTTTTGCTAAAGGCCATGAGTGGGATCACCTCTCTGGTGCAGTTAAGGGAGAGCTGAGATAACCCAAATCAGTGATGTCACATTCAGAGCAAGCCAAAAGAACACGGGCTCTGAATGGCTGTCCCCGCTAATGTCCTCTTTCTAAAATAGGCATCACAATACCACGGGGATGAACAGTAATGGCCTCTCCACCCAGTGTCAGGACTGAGGAATCCACCCAGATGAATAGAAAAAAGTATTGAAACTGAAAACTAACGCCCTGTGAATAGATTCAAACATCTGCTGGATGGGTTATATAGTATTCATTATGAGGACGATTAAAAGCTGTTTTGATTGCAGGGCGCCACACATACACCGGCTGTGGAGAGACGGGAAACATTCTTTATTACTTTGTTAATCATTATCTTTTACCAAGACACTGAACCCCTAACTGCTCCCTGGGCACGGCAGCTTCCCACTACTCCTATACAATAGGATGTGTTAAGTGCAGAAGACACATTTCCTATTAGGGCGACGGCTTTGTGTTTTCTCCCAGTGTTACTTTCACACTTCCTGTGTGTGTCCCAATATTCTGTTCTTTAGCAAACTCAGACATTGTGCCCATGATAGAGGTCCTGGTGTGTGTCCCCCACCTTGTCTGGTCACTCAACCACAGCTGACTGACACTGAGGCTGAGCAACTGACGTGGCAAAGAAGTAGATATGACAAGCTGTGAATATGGATGGCGATGCCATTGAGAGGAGGCTGGACATGGTTGTAGGGTAGAGGGAGGAGGCCACGGGATGCTCAGACCCGGGGTGCATTTCTTTGCTGTCGGGGAGGTGGCAGAGCACACAACCTGCTAAGCCGTCCCCGCTCAGACGATGCGGTGTGGCCCAGTAGAGCTTAAACACAATGGAGCAGACAGGAACATCCAAAAGATGTTACTGCTCAGTGGCTGCATAGTGCTGGACTACTCATCTGAGACACAAGCAGGCCCAGGGGCTCGGTAGACTGAAGCATGACAAGTAAGATGAATAAAGCAGTAAATAAATGTGTGGTAGCAGCCTACTTGAGAATCTTATGAGCGTATCTCTGTTTTTCCTGAAAATATGTTACATTTCAGGGGCGATGTTCCTTGCACTTCAAAGTCATATGTAAATTGCGCATTAATCCTTGTTTTCTCTCACACTCCATCTCAAACACCTTGAAGACATCCGATGCGTTTTGGATGCAGCATTAGTCTGGATCTCAGTCTCTCCTGCACTCTCGCAGAGGAAAGGAGCTATTCCATCAACTGACCTGTAAGTTAGATGTGTTGCTGTAGCAGGGAAGGGAGGTGTTTCATACTAATTATTCAAATCTATCCTCAAAGCAAGATTGAAACATTAGCACAGGCAGCCTTGCATCCAGCTGCAAATGGGGGAGAAAAAACGTCCATGCCTGATCAAGTCTGCTGCATTAATATTGACAGCCTAATTACAATTCATGCCCCTCCACCATGGCTTTGGAGACGGAGAGCGTTTGTGGACTCGGTGGGAAACTACCCGTCCCCATTATTAGAGTTTTATTTCATGTTGAGCAAAATGAAGGTTTATCTGGGATCTGCAACTGATCTGAGCTCCTCACAATCCAATTGCAAACCCAGTAATAATTGCCACAAGTGATGTGCACCCAATGGGACTTGGGAGGGTGGATGAGGGTTGCAAGAAGAAAAATAACTGACTCCAGCTCACAGCGGGTTGTAAGCCTACTATGTATGTGTGAGTTTGTGCAGTCGCTGATGTGCGAGTGTGCCGTAGATGCTTCCTCTCCTTCTATTGCCCTTATCTTCACTGAGGTTAATTGAGTCAGTTTACCTCAGAACTGCTGCTTTTTCCATTAGGGAAAACATGTTGGGCTCATTTCTACCAAGCAACAAAAATAAATAAAAACAAGGTAAAACAGCTATCGTCTCTAACAGAACTAGAGTGGAATTATGTTCAGTCTCACTCTCTCAATCGCCGTCAAAAGACCTCTTCTCTTTTTTTTTTAAACCAATGGCTGAGAGTGTGTGTGTGTGTGTGTGAAGGTGAGAATATTTGTACAGAATCAGTGAGTTTCTTTGAATTATAGTTTGCTCATCTCTGCCATCGATCAGCACCTCTGTCTGACTGCAGGAAATCACATCATATTACCAGACCCCTGCTAATGTTGTTAGTGGTTATTGTTCTGCGGCAAAGTGCGGACTCACCCAATATGATTAGGCCCAATGATGAATTTGCCCTGTTGTTGTGAGACCGTGAACTGACTAGAATGATTGACCCGAACCAACAGCCTTCAGGGCATTTATTGATGTTTGCAGAATGTAATTCCTTTAATGACTGCACTCTGATCATCGCCAGCTTCATGGCTTGAGGGAGGCCAAGTTGAGTTAGAGAAGTTAGGCCAATGCAAATTTTCAAGGTTAAGAGGAGTGCTATACATGCAATTTGCCAGTTTGTAGTTGTCCTTATTATTTTGCTTTGTGTTTTAATGGGGTGTTTGAGATGACTGGAGTAGGTGATAGTCAAGGTTCTCTTTGATGCCAAACGCTAGATGACCCACTAGCACCAGCACCACCACTCCGACTAGTACTACTACTACTACTACTACTACAACTACCACTAGTACTCCTACTACCACTACTAAATTCCAAATTTCCCCTTGCGGGACTGATAAGGGAATCCTACTACTACTACTACTACTACTACTACTACCACTAGTACTATTACTACCACTAGTACTACTACTGCTACAACTACTACTACTACCACTACTACTACTATTCTCTTCCTGTCCTCTACATCTTCCTCTGTCACACCAGACACCTGCATGTCCTCCCTCACCACATCATAAACCTCCTCTTTGGTCTTCCTCTTCTCCTCTAGCCTGGCAGCTCCATATTCAGCATCCTTCTCCCAGTATACCAGCATCTCTCCTCCACACATGTCCAGACCATCTCAGTCTGGTCTCTTCTGCTTAGTCTCCAAACTGTCCAACCTGAGCTTTCTCTCTGATATGATAATTCCTAATCTTGTCCTTCTTCGCGTAAATCTCAGCATCTTTAAAAGGCACATGTTAAATGTCTCATCACCTGATCTCAGTAGTTCCCTCCCCCCATCTGGCTGAGAACATGCTGATAGGTAGACTGCTGGTGTAATATTGGGCTGGAATGGAAACCTTCCTGCACACATGCTTCCATTGCACATGTTTGAATACCACTGGACTAAGGTTTTTCAAGGAGATAAAGGAGACCCACATACCTGGAGGCCTCAGGCTGCATACCACTACAGAAGCCATGTCTTTCCTGTGGTGAGGCCAAGCGCTCAGTTTACCCAAGGAAGAGAGAAGTTAGACTGTTGAGGAGTGTCCAGAATTCTAAGAGTTAAATTGATATAAAAGAGAATAATTCATTATCCTGTGTGTGTGTGTGTGTGTGTGTGTGTGTGTGTGTGTGTGTGTGTGTGTGTGTGTGTTTGAAGCACTGCATGTGACAAGCCTGTCCTCCGCCTGCTGCCCTCCAGCTGGATGTTTGTGAATGTGTGTGGAGCTCTGAGAGCGTGTG
>OMLC01077939.1:2290-25673 GCA_900302585.1 Regalecus glesne
CGCTTTGAGGATGCTGTGATCAACATGTACCCATTCACCCGGGTCCATCCCTATGAGACCCAGGAGATCATTATCAATGACATCCTCAAACACTTCAGAGAGGAGAGACCACACACACACACACACACACACACACACACACACACACGAGTGAGTTTCAGCATGCAGCTTTCAAAGGGAACCACTGGAAAAAGTTTTGTCTCATGGAGGGTACAAGATGGTTGTTCTAGTCGGCATGCCAAAACAATCTGTAATGAACCCTAATGGCTTCATTATGGATGGTTTATGCTCATTGATGAGCCTAATACCCATAATGCCCTGCCATAACAAAGACAGCTTCTTTATTTTCCTGCTGAATGATATTTGTTACCAGTCTGCACACTAGACAACCGGTAGATATATTACCTTGCATATTTACCAAGAGTTTATATATCTGGGCCATGGTAACACAGCAGTAGTGTGCGTATGTTGAAGGAACTGATGAGCCAGATATTGCGGGTTACGTGTCCTGGTTAGTCCGCCTGTTGTGGGGGTGGACATAGACTTAGATGGAGCTCGAGGGAAATGAAGGCGTGATGCCCTCCCTGACGCCCCACAGTGGGTTCAAACCCACAACCTCTGGCTCATCACTTCCTGAAGGCTGTACTCTACCAGGAGCAACTGCGGCCCCTAAATGAGAAAAGGATGACTGTTTCATGGTTGCTGTAAAAACGTATGGCTAGTGGACTTCATAGCGGTGCTGCTAATCTGACCGCAATGAACCGTTTGGAGAGCTAGAAGACTGAAGAAGAGCCAGTTCTCCTCAGGGTATCTTCGCTGGCTTCAGCAGCACATAGAGCAGCTCCATTCTTTCTCATCCTACTCACATGTGACTGATTAGCGCTTAAACAGAACACATCCTTTTTGATGCATGGAAGGCATTTGCATGTCACATAGAATTATGCATGACACGGCATTGATATCTGAACTGACTGCAGCCGCTGAAATCTTCACAAGTTCAAATTAGGTCCAAAGATGAAGACGTGCTATGCTGGACTGGGCCTTTGTGGTTCTGACAAACATCCCCTGTGACAATTGTGGACATTTTTATACCCCCCCCACACACACACACGCACATGAATACACACACACACTTGTGGCTTATGAAGCCTGTTGCCCCATTCGAACACATCTCTCTCTCTCGCTCTCACCATTGGAATACGTGTATGCATTGGTCTTCCAGGCAAGCTTGTGCACGCCTGTCCGCTGCATTTTCATCGATTTCAAATTGCAACTCGCTTCGAATGGCCTGTAACATGAATCTGGCCTCTTGAATCAGTTGCATCAGTGACTTTGAAAGGGCGTTGTCCCAATCTGCACAGGCCTCCGTACGAGACAGGCGGCTCATAACAGACTCCGGTGGTTTGATTTTACACAGCTCCTCATGGATCACCAGCGAGCAGCAGGTTGACACCAGAGCTTCAAAATCTCTCATTGGTGGAGGTTCATGAACACCCCCAACACAGGAACACAAAGTGGAAGGCCCGTGAGGAATGAGCCACGTGTCGAGATTCATAATGCATGAGTTGCTTTGTTTTGCTCTTGTTTCTGAGTGCCTGTTGTGGCAGAGGAAGGGCTTAGAGAGGATTGTGTTGCAATCAATAATGCAGGTGGAGTATTGGCATGGGAGTTTGGCGGCACCAGCAGACCACCTGGGTTTTCATCCGTGCATGGTCTAAAATATCCCTGCACCACCACCACCACAGCTCTTTCCCACGAGGCTTAAACAGTGCAGCCCAAAATATCTCCGATCTGTTTGGGAACTATTCATTATTTGTTGAACTGTCAAATCCTTTAAAAAACATGACAACTTTGGGCAGACAGCCACAGGGGTGGAGGCAGATATATCGTCTAGCAATCAGAGATTGGTGGTTTGATCCCCAGCCCTTGATAAAAACGTGTTAAGGTGTCGTTGATCAAGACACTGAACCCATCAGTGCTTCCCAAGCACTGCGTGGCGACTGCAGTCACTGCTCTTGTTCAATAGGATATGTTAAATGTAGAGGACAAATTTCACTAACCTTTGTCATGCAATGGTGCACTTAGAAAGCAAGATTGTCTGATGGCTTATTTCACGGTTAACTCAAATCAGTGACAAGACCAGGAGAGTTAGCTCTGATGTCCCACCAGCTATACTCTGTGGCACAGGTAAGAGGTCACGAGTCTTAGCTTCTATCCTTAATATTATTGTATACATTCCTATCGATCCGGCTGTGTTTAACTCCTCTTTTATCCCATCAAATTACAGAACTGATCTCTGCACTAAGTTGAACTTATCATGTCCTTGTCAAATCAAGCCATGGATATTGTGCAGCCTACTCCAGTGCTCATTGAGCGAAAGCCACAGAAACACCGTGAACAGGTTGCCAGTCTATCGCAGGGTAGGCGTGAGGGGTTAAGGCCAGATGCCCTTCCTGATGCCCCACAGTAGGTTCAGACACATAGCCTCTGGCTTGTCAGTTCCCAAAGAGCATGCTCTACCCCTGAGCCATTGTGACCCCTACATATGAAATCTAACAAAAAGATGAACCTATGTTAAGACTGACAGGTGTGAAAAGACCCTTAATAGAAAAGACATTCTTCAGGAAAGCACACGATAGACTCTCGCTTGCAGCAACTGCTGGAAGTCTCACAGCTCCCTGCTTGCTGCCTCAGAGCTCAAGAACGTCATCATGGTGCAGAGCAGTGTCAGGCTTTTTCACAGACTTCTGCCAGCCGAGGCGTCATGGGAACTCAGCGCGGTGGTGGGTGCGATGATATACAGGACTTTCTGATCCACCCTTTTCACCCTCTTGTGTTAGGGTTTGCCAAAGTCAGTTTCTGTTGCATAGGTCTGGGGAAGGCTTAAACATCATAGTCGGTAGAACCAGAACACAAATCACCTTGTTGGTGTGCGATTTACTCACACATCCAGTTCAAGTCTTTTGTATGGGCTCATCCTGAAGCTGGAATGGATCTGTGGTTCTGCAAAGGCTCCATTAAACACATGAAATTTAAAGCAGCGTAGCCAAGAAACATTCCACTATTTCCTATTCCACTATTTCCAGCTATGTGTTGAGAACCTTTTGTCCTTTAAGAGGCAGCATGAAACGGAGAAGGCTCTAGTGCATTGTGGCAGTCAGGAGAACAACTTGGACTGCACAGCCCGGTGTTGTACGAGACGCTGGTTATGGCTTTATAACACTACGCAGGACCAAGTACCACACGGTCACATGGCTCCATTGAGCAGATTGAGTGAAGCAGTGAAGGAAGGAGCCTTCCTCCCTTTAACAGATTACAGTTAGTCATAAATCTCTAGAATCACTTGCGGTGCTGTGGATTGAAGGCATATGAAGACACGTGCTATCTGTTTTGGAGGGTTTCCTGTGTGCTGAGAGGCCTGAAGGCTTAAAGATAAAATCAGGTTTGCATAAAACAGTCAAAACAGTATTGGTTCTATGTGCCTTGAAACGCTTAACAGCCAGACAAATCAGTCCCAGAGGTATTGATAGAAAATTGAACTATTCTTATATGGCACAGCAGCTCAGTGGTATAGTGCAGACTTTGGAAACTGATGAGCTAGAGACCGTGGTTTCGAACCCACCATGGAGTATCAGGAAGTTCATTCAGCCTTAATCCCCCAAGCTCCATCTAAGTCCATGTCCACTAATCAGGAGATGTAAAATGAACCTCTCATATAGTCCATTTCTAGTCTAGTGACCAATCGAAGCGCTTGACATTGTATGGCGCACGTTTACCCAGCATGGGCAAGGCCAGATGCTCTTATCATGACATCCCGTGGTGGGATCAAACCCGCTGCACCAGACTTGGAGGAGAACACTCCACCACTGAGCCATCGCGGCCAGGTCTATTTAATACACACATCAATCAGGGTCTGTCCGCATGTACAAAACCTCTTTATAATTCAGAAGAAAGAGGTGTGTGTGTGAGGGGGGGGTTGCTGTCTGACTGAGACCTCCAAGATTCTAAGTAGCTTGTTTAGCCTTCACTGTGGAGACTGACACTGAGTCTCTCAGCATCTCCTCCACTCAGGATGCTGAAGACTTATCAGTTTGAACAGCTGGCTCAGTCGCTTCCACCTCAAACCCCCAGAGCTGTAGCAGTGAAGCCCTGGGGTGCACCACTGGTTTACGGGAGAAAATGAATGAATGTCAAAATGCTTCCATGTTGTGGATTACAGCTCTGGCAAAGCAGTGGGCGCTTTCAGAGCCAATTATCAGTTTCTTCATTTGCTTAGACTGTCAGTTGGGAATACAGTCCACTCTGACAATCTGACATCTCCAGCTGAGCTTTGAATCACAGCCTGGTGGATGACACGGCTCAGGTGGGGATCCCTGCAAGTGTGAGATACATGAATAGCTCCGTGCCGGGAAGAGTCTCAGGTTCTAAGTTTAAACACTTCAGTGTGTATGGACATGAGCTAATGAGAAGCATTCGATCCATACCCTTATGAAGAGGAAACCGCATAGGAAGTCAAGAGTAAAGGAAAGGCATAGAATGAGACGGGAGGAAACAGCAGAGCCATCGTGCCAGTAAAACTTTCTATCTTGAAATGTACGTAGAACATGAATTGATAAAATAGGGTGGTAAATTCTGTACCCCCAGTGAAGGTTAAAATGAGGCCCGTTGTTACGCGAGGGTCATGGGGTTTGTACTGAAGAGTCCCTGTAAAATGTTGGGATGGAATAAGTTTGCTCAAGATAGATATAGGAGAGGAACAGAGAAGAAGTCATATATCCATGAGAGAGCGGTCTGTTTTACGTGTCATGATTAGTCCCCATGTTGTGGGGTGGACACAGACTTAGAGCTTGGGGGATTAAGGCCAGATGCTCCTCCTGACACCCTGCAGTGGATTAAAACCAAAAACATCTAGCTTGTCATTTCCCGAGGCACATGCTCTACCACTGAAGATTATCTGGATAAAGAAGCTTTTTTTATCCCATTGTATAGATAACAGAATTTGTTCTCTACATTTAACTCATCCTATTGTATAGGAACAGTGAGCAATTGCAGCGCCAGGGGAGCAGTTTGCAGGTTCAAGGTCTTGCTCAAGGAAACGTCATTACACTTTCTGCAAGAACTTGGGATCAAGCCAACAATCCTCCAAGTTTCTCTATGACACATGTTCCTCGATGCAGCTTGATTCCCGGTTTGGTAGTTACTCTGTGTTTTCACTGCAAATATGCGTGACACAACCCTGTGCTAATGGCATACATGTGGTTCTGCATGCATCTGCAGGAAGAAAAGGGGATTCAAACAATACGGGAAGCGGCTGCTTTGTAGCGCTACCAAGTGGCCAAATGACAACGTCTCCCTTCACAGGTGTCATCTGGACTTGGTCTCGTCTCATGTGGTCTTAACTCCAACTTGGGTTGGATGTCAAAATCATGTCTGATGAGTCGCACTGACATAAAGACACATTAATTGTGTTCCTGCGCTTGCACTGGGACATTGATGGAGAGACAGGTGTTGATCTTTAGGAATCACGTGTCCTTTAACATCATGCTATGTCTGAACATCCCAGGTATACAACACATCAAATAGAATTCACAGAACAATACATGTTCACGGAAAAGAACTCCTCTGATTTCAATTCCACCCGTTCTTCCAACACCCAGCTCTCACACGTGCCAGGAATGATGATGAAACCGTAGTTATCACTTATACGTGAGCTTTCAAAGAACACTTAATATGACTGAACACATCTTTGAGAGCCAGACAGCAATGGCAACCGTACACCTAACATTGAATCGGGATGTCAGTGCTTTAAGTGCAATTCTGTCTGCTTTGTCAAATACCTTGTCTTCATTAGCTATATTCAGCCTGGCAGGGGTGAGCCGGTGTCTGGTCCGACTTGTTTTTGTGTCTTCATTGACTGGATCAGCTCCCAGAAGAACAGCTCCGTTTGAAAAATAATAAGCTGGTATGATACGTTTCAAATTAACTTTGGCTTCAGACGAGATGAGAAGATTCATCTGACAGTTTCAAAAGTCTGCGTCTGCTGCTGAGTTCTGCGTGTCAAGCCAACGGGGAAGTGAAAGATAGCAAACGTTCTGATGATGACGGTCGATAGGTTGTAATTCTTTATGAAACCGTCAGTGGTGGTTTTCAGTCAACATGACAAGGTGGCCCATCTGTTCTGCAGGTTGGTTGCGTGCTGCAAGAGGGTCCCGGGTTTGAACCACAGGCTGTCCCAGGTCCTTTCTGTGCGGAGTTTGTTTTCCCTCTGTGTCTGTGTGGGTCTTCTCCAGGTGCTCAGGTTTCCTTCCCCCCATCCAAAAGACGTGCACGTTAGAGTTAATGCTCCACCCTGTGGCCCTGAGCAAGCCAATAGGAAAAAGAACTGGAGTTGGTCACTGCATGGTGACTGCCCACTGCTCCCAGTGTATGATGAGATTGTTAAATGCAGATGGTGATTTTTTTTCCAATGGGGCACTAATGAGAGTTCATCTTATCTTAAGTCCTCGATTGGGCATCACGAGGATTACTGGCTCTCTACTCTACCTGGTGGTTTAAGCCGTTGTGTGGAGTTTTGGATATCTGTCGACTCTGCTCCCCCAGGGATGAAAGTGACAAGTGTTTTGCAGAATGACTGCAGTTTGCGTAAGCATTGCCTCTTGTTGCCATGATCCACATTTACTCTCTTGCAGCCGACAGGTTTCTTTTGAAGTTAAAAGGGGGATAGATTGGTGTTGGGGGAAACAGCTGTTTGCAAGATATCCAGGAATCAGGTAATGGATCTGTAATTGCATGCCGTAAATCACCTCATCAAATATTGTGGGGAATCCCAACCCGGAGACAAGCATTAGGGGTCATTATATAACTATATCTAATCTTCTCGCTCATGCTTCAATTTACTTATGTTGGTCATGCAGAGGAGCTGAAATTAAGCTGAGAATGATGAATCAGTGGAACACCTCCTCATAGCAGTTCTAATGCCTTCTTAGATACATCTGTTACTACAACTACTCCAGCCTCCAATCAGAGAGGGTTTAGACATGCAACAATGAGGGAAATAACAAGCTACCTGGCTGGACGTAGACTGAGCAGTACCAGAGCTGCTGGAGGATCTGGTTGAGAACTACCAGGCCAGCAGAACGGAAACTGCAGAATTAAATTGTGGCTTTCCAGAAAGGTAAGCGGTACTATGATCCGGGTCAATAATCGGCCCGTAACTTTGAAAGGCACATACTAAAAATAGACGGACAACTGAAAAAGCACATGACGATCATTCCAATACAACCCACAATCGAAGGTCCCTTTCTCTCTCTCTCTTTCTCTCTGCATCTTGCTCTCTCTCTCCCTCCCTCCCTCCCTCTCTGAACAGAGATATATGGCATAGGTGCAAGACATCAAGACTTACGTCCACAGTATTTTCAGTTTCCCTAAATGTGTATATTACTGAATGAGCGGTCCGTCACTCTACATCAGGATTAGTCCCCATATTGTGGGGGTGGACACGGACCTAGATGGAGCTTGGGAGATTAAGGCCGGATGCCCTTTATGAGACTTCATGGTGGGTTTGAACCGGCAACATCTGGCTCATCAGTTCCCAAACCACACACCTTACCACTAAGATACCGTGGCCAGCCCATCACAGGGCAGAGCACTTTAGGGGAACAGTGTCTTCCTCAATGATATGTTGACACGCTTCTCTACAGGTGTCAAGATTGAACCTGCAACCTTACGATCGACAGAAAACCACTCTACCAACTGAGCTACAACAACCACTGTATTACTGAATATAATTACCAAAAGTAACAAAACAACTATATGAGGTGGATTAAAGGAACTGATATGAATCTCTTCTTCAAGGACATCCACACCAAGACCCAAGCCACAGGGGTTCCGTCCAGCTGATCTGACTGCTGAGGTGCACGTGTGATGATAGATGATCACATAACACATCCCAACATGAACACCACACCAATGAGCAGCTGTGGATTCATTTCCAAAACATCCATCTCTTCAGGCGACTGGCTCAGAGACACTAGAAAACGCAATAACACTCATCGAGTTCTACCACATACGAGGACAAAACGCCAAATGAAAACAATGCTCGACTATCAAAGCGGAACTGTATGTGAACCTGGATTTTAAACACACTGGAGAGAGAGAGAGAGAGAGAGAGAGAGAGAGAGAGAGTGTCTGGATTGTTTATTTCCTGGCCTCCAACATAAAATACTTCTCACAGGGCACGAGAAGTCCATTTTTGCCTGTCGCTATTAGTGCCCACGTTGTGGGGGTGGACACAGGCAAAGATGGAGCTGGGAGGGAGTAAGACCAGATGCTCTTCCTGACACCTCATACTGGTTTCAAACCTGCAACATCTGCCTTGCTGGTTCCTGAAGACCGTGCTCCATCACTGAGCTAACACAGCCCCCTCTTTAAGGGTATATACATCCTCTCAGCAAATACAG
This sequence comes from Regalecus glesne, assembly GCA_900302585.1. Classification (NCBI taxonomy): domain Eukaryota; kingdom Metazoa; phylum Chordata; class Actinopteri; order Lampriformes; family Regalecidae; genus Regalecus; species Regalecus glesne. The sequence goes on from OMLC01077939.1 coordinate 10,750, forward strand.
CATTTGATGACTTTGTAACGGTGACACCACCCATGTCCATCATAAACACTGCTGCGGTGACAAATGGCAGTGCTACAGCACATCATACTGAGAAAGATGACTTCATCAAAACTCCCTGCAGCAACTGGGAATAACAGCACTGTCCAGAAGACTATTTATTCTGAGACATCACTAAGACCTACCCCAAAACACTGTAAATGCCACAGATATTATTGCTCTCACTTTGTTTTAGGAGGCACAGAGCCCTGGCAGTTAGCACTTTTGGTCATAGGTCATGGGTTCAAATCCTGGCCCAGGTCCTTCATGTGTGGAGTTTGCATGTTCTCCCCATGTCTGGTCCCCAGGTACTTCAGTGAGTCACTTCTCCTATACAATAAGATGGGTTAGATACAGAGAACATGTGTCTCTTAGCAGACATCAGTAATGTAAAAACCCCTATACTGGGTAAATGAAGAGATTGTGCTGTTTTTGGCTGTTGTATTGTTTCTAGTCAGAGACCAAACGCAGTTCTGCATCCTGTGTTATTTCACCAGGAAGGAGAAAATAATTCAGTGTTTCTTGTTTCGTTGTACTCTTGAAACCACCATGGAGAAGAGTCCACTAGTAATTTAGAGCTTCATTAAGCAGTTATACATTGGTTTCCTCTTGTCGATCCGTCCTCTGAACAAGCATTGAATATCTACTCATCTTGGAAGAAGAACAGCTTCTTCCGAGCTCTTACTGAGGTTTTATCCCTTTATGTTTTTCTTCCTGACAAGGTTTTCTTCTTCTAGATAATGTTCTGCATCTGAATCCAGGGTCCAAGGACAGGGGTTGACTTGACTTTCTTTTGAGATGATATTCAGTATTCCTTGTTGAACAGACCTCAATCCTCATCAAAAGGGCCGGTATAGCTAAGGAGATAGCCTGGTCATCTAGTGATCGGAGATCAATGGTTCAATCTTGGGCCCCTGCAGAAAGTGTGTCGAGGTGCCCTTGAGCAAGACACTAACCCCCTAACTGCTCCATGAGTGCCCCGTGGTGGCTACACCCACTGCTCCTATAGGATAGGATGGGTTAATTGCAGAGAATAACTTCCAAAAGCTTTGGTCGTGTGGCAATAAAACAAGCTTCTTCAATCTTTGCTGTGGTCGCCATCTCAGAGCCACTGTTCCAGGCAGGTAATTCTTCTGCTCTCTTAAAAAAAATAATCTTCTATACATCAACGTTGGTGGAACATTGTAAACGTAGCTAGTTTCCCTCAGGGAAGGGAATGAGCTCCCTGCACAAAGGGAACACATCCATGGTGTGTGGCACGCTGCCTAGCTTGTTATAATTATCAGTTAAAGAAGTTGTGAATATAGCTATCTTAATGACCAAACAAATTGTTACACATTTCAGACCCATCTGGATCATTTTCTAAGTAATTGCTCTTTAGAAATAGGGACGGCCATCTTGTCTTTGACAATTGTGCTCACGTGCATGCAGCCAACCACACATAGCCGGTAGATGATTATGTCAGCAGTGCTTAATGCCTTATTGCTATTGCTGGTGGGATATTATCTTGTCAGGCAGAATAGCATGCAAATGTATGGTGCTATGAGGGAAATCAGCCTACCACAAGCCATCCAGCTCTCATTTTGTTTCAGTGTTGTCCCATAAACACTAAATGATGTGAGATGGCACTTGTATCACTGAAACAAATATGATCACACTGCTACGACATAAAGAGTCTGTGAATATGAAATATCAGGTACACAGTGAATATTGAAGGTGCTCTTGAGCAAGATACTGAACCCCTGCCTGCTCAAGCACCGAGATTAAAGGGCAACTTGTGCAGGGTGTTTCCCCAGCTCTCATCCAATGTGTGCTGGGATAGGCTCCAGTAGGAATCCACCATTCGACTTCGGATAAGCAGTCGATGATGGATGGCTAGATGGAAGGATGTAGGTACACAGCGAATGTTTGTTTCTCTTATTCATATGAAGCATGCTGACCACTTGGGGTGAGGGTTACTCGTATCCAAATGGAGCGGTACTCCTCTCTGAAGGAGGTGAGGGATGAGGCATAGCAAGGCAAATTTATTTGTGCGGCACATATAACCAACAAGGCAATTCAGAATGCTTCACATACATCATAAAACGCATTAAGACCTAATGCAAAAGTAGCATAACGTAATAAAAATGCACTCAAATGCAAGTAAAGATAGTAAAAGTTACAGTGCATTGTCAGATGATAATCTGATGTCTCACATGTAATTTGATAAAAGGGAAACAGGAAAGTCTCCAGCCTTGACTTAAAAGAATGCCATGCCTTTATGCACGCCCCAGAATCCTGATAAGGAAGCCATAAAAAAGTGGAATCGGTTCATCTGGACTAAGCGTTTAGTCAAAGAAATACTTCATCACTGGGGCCGCGGTGGCTCAGCAGTAGGGGATGCACCTCCAAGTCGGGCAGAGCAGATTCAATCTTATTGCGGTGTGTCAGGAAAAAGGGCATCCAGCTATAATTCCCCATTCTTGGTGATTGTGAGGCACGCGATGTAAAGTTCAAGAGTTGTCGCTAGACTAGAAAAGCGTTACATAAAATTAAATCCATTCACCATCATTCATACAGGGGGTGGCATAGCTCAGGAGGCAGAGTGGTGAAGATACCATTAAACTACTCCAGTGGACTGAAGATGAATGCAAGGAGAAGTTTTTCCACAGCCATACTGAGACACAAATTCTTTAATTCTTGATGTATTCTTCAGGTGGGCAGTGGGCCAACTTTGTAATTTTCCTAATGTGGCTATTGAAATTCAGCTCCGACTCCGTGACTACGCAAAGATTATTGAAATCCAAGGACGAAGAAGAAGAAATGGCAGAAATAGAAAAGGAAAGCTGAAGTCAGGTAGTCAATGTCTTTGAAACCTTCAAATACATTGAGGTAACATAATGCAGATCCACTGCTGTATGTAAGGGTTCCCTGGTGTGAAGAACCTGCTCAGTATCACCTCTTGATGTGACACGATTTAGCAGCAGATACCCACAATGTCTGTAATCAGCTCAATGGATGACGCAGTGCTATGCAACAGGAGTGTGTCCCTTGAGTTGGTGTTTGGCTCCATCTCCTGGAAAATTACAATAAGAGCAAATTGGCACTGAGCATTGCGTATATCTGTATTTCAAATCCACCTCACAGAAGACTTGATTTGGCAACAGATTTTTATGATGAATCATTTGCCATAGATTCTAGAGATCAAACTCCTCAGTAGCTTCTGGTGACTTCTTCATCCTAACCTACATTCAGTCTGCTGCAGGTCTTCACATCACCTGTGACACCATCAACCTGTTCTGGTTCCATTGTCTGCCAGTAACTCTCTGTGGATCTGATAAGCTACGTGGTCACTGCTTAGAACATGCATCACCGTAAACATGCCTACCAGGACAAGTACAGGGATGTGGGTCGAGACAGGGAACAGTCATCAAGCAATAGAGGGCAGCAAAGAACATGGCATAGACCAGTGCTTTTCAATCTGGCCCTGGTGGTTCATTGCACATTCCTATTGTTCAAGACATTCAACCAGGGAGGTTTCAAACTTGGAACAGGTTAATCACATTCACCTGTGCTCCAGGAGAACTTCATTTATATCTACTGGCAGAGGAATCCTACATTTTATTTTGCAAAGGAGCAAAATAAATACTAAATAAGATAAATGGGTGGTGCGCCAGTTTCCCCCCCACCACCAACAAGACATGCATGTTAGGGTTAATACTCCTGCCTGTCCCCTGAGCCAAGTAGTAGGAAAAAGAAGTCAGGTTGGTCCCTGGGTGTTGCAGCTGCTCACTGCTCCTATACAACACGATGGATTAAATGTAGAGATCAGCATCATGTGGCTCATCAGTTCCTGAAGCGTGCACTTTACCAGTGAACTACCGAAGCTGCCATCTACAATGTCTCTGGGCATTGAATGAATGATATTTCTGATAAACCGCATTCCTAACACAATCAAAGGTGTGACTATAGAATTACTAAAAAAGGGATCCCAAGACCAGAGACCTTTTCCTTTGAGCTTTCAAATAGTTTTTAAGTATATGGAGTGTAAGAACATCTTTCATGGCTGAGAATATGTAAGCCCATGGCCTCAGTTTAAAAGGTGATGGGTTTTCTTTAAGCTTCTCCCTCAACACACCACCAAGATTCTTCTCCCCAACCGTACCTTTGAACATTTACGCGTGTGCGTTCGAGCGTGCGTGTATTACAAATTGAGTGTTCTTCTCCAGGGGGAAGGCTCCTGTGTTTGAATCGTCTTTGCCTTCACCCTCCTCACTTTAAACAGAAAGAAGCATCCAAACAGAACACTTGAGTGCCCACACACGTGAGAGAACAGAGTGTTCGAAGCCTACGGGTAATGTCAACATCCATGCTGGATCCCTGCTTTTAATCGCTCCCTCTTTCTCTCTTCTTTTCACCATTTCCCTTTCCCCTATGCTGTCTCTGGTGAATATGATATGGACAATGAAATGACTGTATACATAATGTATAGATAGATGGATAAATAGATAAGTTTGCAACCTGGCCTCAAACATGGGTAAAACATCCCCCGGCGTTACACAGAACATTGTGTGGTAAAGATAAAGGAGGACCACCAAGCTCTTGAATGTGGTTTCTGCAGTGCCAGCATCCGACAGATTACAAAATGTTTATACCACCCCTCTTTAGATAATCTCAATGACTGGAGCTACTGGCTATTCTGAACCGAGTGTGTTCCAGAGGTCAGCTCCAATCTCATCTCTTATTTTCTACATTCGTTAAGCTCCATTCTCCTAAGTGTGTTCAAATGGAGTAATTCTGTGTTCAATTAAGCAAGGCAGACGCAGGACATTACACACAATGTCAATGGGATGCCGGGCTGGCAAGTGAGCCATCAACTTGATCGACAGCAAAAGAGGTATATAGTAAGCTGTTGTACATCCCCATGACTCCACACCACCCAAGGCCATCCCTACAATTGAATTACACTAGTGCCCCAGTAAGTCACAACTGATAGGCTCTTGTGCATGCCATCGCAAAAAAAAAGAAAAAAAGGCTACCTTTCACTCTTTAGTTGATGTTGTATAATTGTGTGCTTTCCAGCAGCAGCTATAAAGGCAGAATAAAGGGATGGCTAGGCCACACAAAGCACTGCAGTTGTCGCTAGGCAAGACTCCAGTGAGAGAGGACAGAGAGAGCAAGGGAGAGAGAGGGAAGAAAGAGCGCAATCGAGAGTGAGTTGGGGTTGAGGGGGAATGGGGTGATTCTACTATGTGCAGCGAGCCAAATATCCCTGGGCCACAAGCCAAGAGGCCAGTCACAGAGGTGGCATGCCAAGAGAATGCCATCCGGCCAGGTTGCACAGCCAGATAAAAGGCTCCAATAGTCGCCTGTAGCTCAGCACAGACACCCCATAGACAAATGGTGCCCGGGAAAGAGAAACACCAACCAGAACCATTCCCTCCTATTTCACTTCCACTCCTTTTTCACTTCCACTCCGAGAAAATCTATTAAACAGAGCCACTCTCTACCAAGTCACCACTGATACCGCTCATACAGAGTGTAGACGCCACAAATGGTGTGAAAGAAGAAGCCCGGCTCAGAAGAGGGCACTCCTCGAGTTCAGCTTGGATTTGAGAATTTGAGAGATGATCCAGTTCAGAATGTGAATAAAAATTTCAAACGTTGAAGTGAGTAAAAAGGGAAACAGTTCTGTAATATTGTGAACACCCATCCATCACCAATGGCTTATCAGAAGTTGGGTCACGGGGTCATGCTCAGGGCTATCCTGGTGCTCACTGGGCGAAAGGTCACCATTGGATCTCAGAGTAAGGAGTTCAATGTCTTGCTCAAGGACACTCCCACACCTTTTCTGAAGGAACCGGGGATCGATTACCAATCTTCTGCTTACTAGAAAACGTTTTCACCTTGTGAGCTATGCTGCTCCCTACATGTCAACATGTTTGAGTAAAATAATTTACCTGGAGTAGTCAGAAGGTGGTGCTGTCCAGTGTCAATACCAATGTAATTCTGGAAGAGGAAAAAAGAAAAATTGGGTCACATATTGAAATGGATGCATACGTTCCATCCTTCCATTTAATCCCCCATGCTGCATCTGGGTCCATACCCCCCTCTCATAACATGGAGAGTAATGGTGATGCATAAAAATGGACTTCTTACTCTCTGAAGCCCACAGAAACCTTAACAGAGTGCTTGGCTGAACTGAGGAAGCTTGCTAAAGACTGCAGTTATGAAGCTACTCTGGACCAAAGGCTAAGAGATCGATTAAAGTGGGGCATAAGTGATGACCGGATACAATGACACCTATTGTTTGAGGCAAGCTCAACTTGTGAGAAGGCTATGAGAATGGCTTTGGCCATAGAAACCTCAAATAAAGAAGCACCACATTTACAGCGGAAGACATCGGCAGCCCCAACATGCCATGCAGTCCATGCACACAATCAAAGTTCACAAAGTAGTATGAAAATGGAGGATGAGAAACTCGCTAAGTGGTGCGGATGTAAAGGCAATAATGGGCACGTTGTAACTGAATGTTAAGTCAAGAAGGAGGAATGTTGTAAATGTTAGAGAGCAGGCTACATAACAAGAGGATGCGATAACAGAAAAACAATTGAGAGAGACGCGCACCCTTTTTAAAAAATCCAAGACTTGGGGACCTTATAGCTCAGCCATAGACTAAGGAGAAGATGAGATGGGGCAGAGCTGCTCTCTAAATAGTTTATTTGCCTGCACAGAGAGGGTGCAGCCATATCAGCTCAACAGGGGAAATTGAAGGGCATCCGGTTAAACCCAAGGTAGACACAGTGGAAGTGCTGTCAGAGTTATAAATGAATCGGCAGTACAAGAGGATACGTGAGACCAATGTCACCCCAGAGTAAGAGAAAGTGATATGTGTCTAAAACGCCACACAGGGAAGGGGGTAAATCCACAGTTTGGGACTAGCTTATGTCAGTTAGTTATGTAGAGCAGACAGAATCCTTTAAAGTCACTGGTGGCTGATATTACAGAGCCAAACTTGTTCGGCGGGGTCTAGCTGGAAGAAAGTCAGTTAAATTGGGCAGATATAAAGTATTGTGAATCTGTTACAGTTCAGCAGGCAGAGACATGCCTCAGTTTTTAAGTAGGAACTAAGCAGACTGAAGGCTGACTCTTCCATCCTTCATGTGGTAGAAGAAGCCACCCCAAATATTTACCGACCCTGATCCATTCCTCACGTCATCCGAGTGAAGGTGGAGGAAGAACTTGATTGATGGTTGAGAAAGGGCATCTTTACACATACTCTGAATGGGCGGCTCCAGCAGTTCCTGTTTTTCCCTAACCCTAAAGTTACATAAAGGTATCTCTGCACATGGACCCAAAGGGGGTTCCGGAAGCAGTCAAACAGTCCTGACAGTTCAGTGGGAATTGACTCAGGAACTGATGAGCCAGATGTTAAAGGTCGAAACCCCGACAGGGTATAAGGAAGGGCATCCAGCCTTAATCCGCCATGCTCCATCCGAGTCTGCGTCCATCCACACAACGTGGGGACTAACGGTGACCGGCAACCGAAGAAAGTCCAGAAGAAATTAATTTCTTCTTACAGCATTTCAATGTACACCCCTCCTCCTGCCATCTTCCTTTGCTCAGAGAGGGAATCTCATAGCATGGGAGTGCCAGGGAGACATCAATATAATCTGCTATGATGGAGGTGGATGAGTCCTGCAGGGGAGCTGACAAAAGAGGAGGTAAAGCCGTGTCACAGAGGGCAGAAGGCAAGAAGAGTACTAGCCACTCCTTGCCTGTATCAGCCAGTAGAGGGCCACCATGGCTACTCACAGCTTCCTGGTCAGGAAGAATGTCACTGGCTTAATGCTGTATCTGGCTGGGCCAGCTCCCTCATTAGTGTAATGAGATGAATCTCAGCAGCACCAGCTTAATGATACTCTCATTTTAAAGAAGGCAACCTGCCTTTGTTGTGGCTGCTGTCCACATTCTTCCATCTGTGCCCTCGGGGAGGAGGTAGCAGGAGCCCGTCAGCCAGACTGGATGGAGCAGGAATATAGAGAATAAAGCCAAACAACTCCAAGACAAACATGATCTCCACAGAGAAGCAGGTAGTGCACAACTGAATGCTAAGCATGACAGTAACATTCAGCTCAGATTCTCCCAAACAGGCTCTGCATGCGAGTCTAATATCTACAATAAAGTGAGTTTTTAGATAGATAGATATAGAGTGACTGAGTGAGTGACTGAGTGAGAGAGAGAGAGGCAGAGAGAGAGAGATGGATTGATTCCCTTATCCGTCCCACAAGGGGAAGTTGGATTTCTCTGCATTTTAACCCATTCTATTATATAGGAGCAGTGAGCTGCTAACATATGGCGGTCGGGGAGCAATTAGGGGTTCGGTGTCTTGCTCAAGGACACCTCAACACGCTCACTGCAGGACTGGGGATTGATCCTGTAACCATCCGATTGGCAGACTATGCAGAGCTATGCTACACCTAATATATAATTACCTCATTTTGTAAAAAAAATGTTAGGTTACATACGTGCTGACATTAATTTAAACAGTAAAAATGCATACCATGATATGACACTGACATTTTCGACCAATAAATTAACACTGATAGTCACAATGAAGATAATATCAAATGTCTACCCAACCCTGCCTTGATGTAATGTTAATTTGTCTCTCTTCATCCATCCTCTGTGTCCCACACTGGAGAAAAACTAAACTTCTATCTTGACAGGTCACTTAATTGAGATGAGAGTCTATTTTCCTTTAAACTAGAAACCATAAAGAAGCACTCTGGGATCCTTGCTCAGAAAAGTGCCATTGAATAGAGTTTACTTTTGATCATTGCTACTGCTGCTGTTGTTTGAAAGTGGAGGTAATTCTTTATTCCCCGGCAGTGTTTGGGCTCTCTTAAGACATTTCTTGAAATATGCGACAGCATCTTAAAATAATGCAGACCTCTAAACTGGTAACAGGATATTGTGACCTGACTAGCAACAAATCAGGGAAACAAATTGTTTCGCTCTGGAAACAACTCTGAAAACCTCAAATTGCTAATTGGATTTGTCACTCATTTTAGTAAAAACAAGATTCTCTGGCTCCACATCAGGATTTGACTGTGCACTGCCACCTGAGCACCTTCCTCATAGCCTATGCTACTGTGAAACCCACTTTCATACAGACTGACCAAGTGTGCATAAACCTCAACGTCCAAGAAATATGGAAACCAAACTCCTCCTCATGGGTATGGTCTGTGTGTTTCTCATAGTGAGTCAGTATGTCTAGGAAGATGTGATATAACATCTGCCATTTGGTGGACCCCTTGCCTCAACCACCCCTGCAGTGACTGAGGCAAGTGAGTCTACATGTGTCCTCAGACCTATGGGATACACTTCCATATACATAGATGTTTATTTATACTAATAAATAGGATGGGAATAATTAAGGAGTCTGGATCCAGCTCTATTAATTACTTAATTTTACCTAGAATTTACTCATTAAAGACAACCATTCACATGCTGGGATTTTCTCTGGGGAGCTGAAGGTGCAGAGAGGAAAGATGCAATCTGGATGAAACAGCCAATCTGTGGAACATCAACTGCATGTCTCTTTTATATGCAAGTGTGAGTAAAGAGGTAGAGTCATGAGAACCTTGTGAGAAGTGAATACGTAGATTGGAGCTTGATAGTCCAAAATGCTATGAACCTGAACCAGTCTTCATATACAATATCTCAGCTCAAGGCTGGGTCTGGCCTTGCAAAACTGTATGTCAACATCTCAATTAGCCTAAAAGGCCTTTCCTTGTTGAAGACATCTCCTCAGACATGTCTTAATACCAGGAGATTAGAAATTATCACCGATAGGTAATATGCTAGAGATAGTCGAGTTCAGTCGTAAGGTTAGAAATGGTTAGGCTTAGGTTTTAGACCAGAGGTCAAGTGTTAGTCAGTGCTGAGCATGTTCTCAGTTCCATCTGCAGTCAACAATACATTAACATACATTACATATATCTGACGGAATTGATCCATCCTGATATTCTGGATTGAACTGATGTTCTGTTCTGAATAGAACAGAACATTATAAGCCACTGGGATGTACGTGACTGAAGGTGAAAGGCTGCCATGGTCTCATCAAACACAATGCTACTGCAGCTTAACAGCTCTATGATATGAATTCAACCTACGCAGCGTAACTTTGTTTATGGTACTGTGGTCCACAAAAGGTCACAGCCGACAAAGGACACTTGTCTGTCGTTTCATTGGGACCTCTTCACAGTGATGACAGGTGCCAGCTTGGCCGTGCCTTGTCAATACAACTTGTATGCTCCATATTTATGACCGCTTCTCCCTTTTAACCTAAGAGCCTGTGATGCATTATTCACACCACTGGGACAACATATTGGATTTTTGCACCGACACCTCAATAGGATCTTGTCAGTCCAACCGAAGACGCATATGGTGAATCATAACATCTGATTACAGATGCCCGAAGTCAACAGTAACATGTGAAATCACACCAGATGCATCAACACTGTAACATGGCTCCATCTCCAGAACCGACAGGTTGTGTCACCGGTCTCTCCCCTGGTAGAGCCCAACACACGTGTCCTCCAGAACTCGATTTCCTCACATCTCCTGTGTTGTGTTTAACATTAAAGACCCATGAATCTTTAATCAAAGACGGAGGCACCGGAAGCGGGCCTCGGAGCGGGGCCAGGTGCTATCTTTAGCACGCTGCTCACCTGGTCGGGTGAGAGGGGTCGGAGTGAAGTTACACGACCTTAATGTGTCAGACCCACAGACCTCGCATGGCTCAGCACCTGTCAATATTACATCCGGATCAGCACATTTGGGGACGGAGCAGAGCGGCTCCCCGACCAGACCTCTCTGGCCTCCGTCTGCTTGCTGTGCAACTGTTTCCAGCCACCGGGTGATTATTTGCTAAAGCTGTGAAGTGGTGTGACGGGTGTGAAGAATAGTCTGTCCGTTTCAGGCCTGACGCGATAAGGCCGTGTCAATATGAGATGTATTGTAAACAGGAAACAAAGGTGCTACAGCAAATAAGTCAGGGTATATGACTTGGCACGTGCAATAGATCATGTCCATATTATCTCCAGCTGCGCGGGACTGCCTCCTGGTTATTACGTTGCAGCGATGGGTTCATACATTGCCTTGCTGGTATGTGTTTGGGTTTTAACCTTGTTTAAGTTCCAGGTTTGTTGGTTTAACGCATATGTTACAGGTGTAATGCAGTCTTAATGGGAGGGATGCTGTCACCTTTCATGGAGATGTGTGTGCGGATATCCTGAGGTAGGGGCAGTGGTCGTCATCTCAAAACACTGTTCCGTGATGCATACACACGGATCATGAATGCTAATGGTCTGGCTGCAGTGGCATCAGCGATGCATGAAGTTCTACGGCGCCCTTATCAACCGCACGGACCAATGAGGAATTCAATATCTTGTTCCTGGACAGGGAGAGAAGGGAAGAGAAAAACGAGATGAGCATTTTTTTTCTCTATTTATGCACACATGAAATATTTCTACAATGACTTATTGATTCCTAGTCCACCACAGAAGATAAGAAATACAATTCTCGTTTCATAAATCTTATCGTCCCCGAAGTAGCTGAGACAGATGTGTTGATCTACAGATTCCCGCCTGCTTTCAGAAGCCTGGCTGTGCACCTTCGGAGAGATTCTGAATCTCAACCAATGGGGCCCCTGAAGCAGGTTAAGTATATTCTGAATTGTAACGGCCCCGGCAAGTCTGTTTACTGAGCTGGGTTATTAATAGGGATGTAAACGGCCCAACTAGAATAAAGGATGAGAGTCTGAGGCAGAGGCGCCTGTGGCACCGACACCCCCTTTGCGCTAGGTATTAAAACAAATAACATCTACTTCTGTTAACACCACATTCAATGCATCTGTGCTGATTCCCTATAATCCCCAAAGAATAGGAGTCCACACTGGCGATGCGTCCACACAACTGTCATAACCGTTTCATCAACACAAAAAGCTGTTGTTTTTCGCCCGGCTCCTCCATTATGAATGACATAGCAGCGTTTTACAGGCTGCAACGTAGCAACATGTTTTATTAGCCCTGCATGGTATGGCTGTCTCGTTAGGCAGCTGACAGCCCCCCCCCCTGTGTGCAGTTGGTCGTCTCCTGAAGTAAGTTGAAGGAAGCCAACAGATACATATTTGTGGTTAAAGGTGGCGGAGCGGGGTGTGGGGCACAGAGCAGGGTACTCCCCAGCTGTCCGGAGCTGGACTAATTGTTCTAGGGCGGATAAATTGGCTCTGCACCCCAAACAAAGAGGCCCCCATGCCAGAGACAAGACTACTAATGAACGCTGGATTTTGGTCCTCTAAGTGGTTTCAACTCGAAGTCCTGTTTTTGTTTTGAAGCTCTGCTGTGCACTCACTGACCATCTGGGTCTATGTCTGGGAGCCCTGACTACACCACAGGCCTGTCACCGTTTTCCACTTGGGACATAAGAAATAGATTAAGGCACCATGGTGATGGCATCCACTGAGAGATGCATGTCAATGACCACAGCAAGGGACTCAGCAGAGTTACACTCCCTGTAAGCAATAAACTATATATGCCCATTCCTTTTGTATTGTATTCTTACAATGAGGTGTGTCTTCTGCATTCAACACCACCTATTTGGTAGGAGCAGTGAGCAGCTGCTGCACCTGGGAATTGATTATTGTTCTTTTTCCTATCCCAGCGCTCATTTAGGCAAATGGCAGGGTAACACCCTGGACCGGTCACCATCCCATCGCAAGGGTTGAGCAGTTCAGGGTTCAGTCTCTGGCTTGAGGATACTTTGACATATGGGCAGCATAGCTCAGTGGGTAGAGTGGTTGTCTGGCAATCGGAAGGTTACAGGATCGATCCCCGGTTCTGCATACAGCATGTCGAGGTGTCCTTGAGCAAGGCACTTAATCCCCAGCTGCTCCCCGAGCGTATATGTTGGCAGCTCACTGCTCCTATACAATAGGTTGGGTCAAAATGCAGAGAAATCCAAATTTCCCCTTGCGGGACTGATAAGGGAATCATTAATTTTAATTTATGAAGTAATCCATCCACCAATCTTTTGAATGAAAAGCAGATTATTTAGTCTTAAAACAGAAAACCCACCTGCAAGAGGTTGACCAAATGCTGGTTTCTGGAAAGTTCTGTGGCCAGTGTCCAGCAGCCACTTTCCATATCTACAGTGAGTTGGATACCTTCGCTGAGCGTGGTGTCTTGTAAGTACAGCATTGAAATGCACTGCCTAAATATTGGAAGCAACCAATAGTAAGAGCTGCAACAGTTGAAGCAACAGCACTCCAGATTACATTTACAAGCACCAAGAGACAAAGCGTCTCGTACATAAGGATACACGGCGGTGTGCGGAACAGACTTTGAATATGGGCTCATTCGTCACATGAATAATACAATCTCATCCAGAAATATTATCAGTCAGACGCAGTGTCCATTTACATCCTGACGTACACCATTGCTAGGGCTCAGGTATGCCACACTCATCCCCAGCAGAGGACAGGCTGGAATGGTAGCATGAGAAGTTAATTTTCCCATAATAATGCTCACCAAGGGGACTCATGATAGCTTTCATCATGAGGCTTGGAGGGACCGACCTCAACAGATTTGTATCTATTTTTCTAAGAGTCTTGTTATAAAGCAATGAATCTTTAAGTGGCACATAGCGTGAAGCAGGTCATTTTTTCAACACTCAAAGGATACACACTTAATCCATCTTCAGGCTTTTTTTTCCCTTTCTTTAACCGTGTGCCCTGGATCAGAGGATGTAGACGAGGATTGAAAAGTCCTTTCCCTACTACTGCACTGTGCATTTACACACTGGGGTGATCTGTCGTACAATTGGCGCCATGAAAAGTATATTTTTTTATGCATTTGGTTACTCTTAGTTATTTTCTGTATTTGGAACATGGTTCCTCAAGCTACTAACATTACATTCCACCTTTATGCCATGTGTTTCAATAGAATAGAATATGGAGACAGGCATGGGCGTAGGTCCATGAATATGGGATGGCATCCAGTCCTTACATATGCCCCATCCATAGGGTAAGTGGTACTGTCAGGAATGGCCTCCTACATACAATTTAGCCAAATCCAGGTGCAGATTGACAACCATACCAACCAAGTGTACAAGTATAATAGTGTGAAACTCTTATGCTCTTTTTCTAACCCTCCATGGTAGGGATCAAACTCACGACACCCAACTTCGATGCAAGTTCTCTACTGCTTAGCCAACGCAGCCCAACAATCCAAAAGAAGATTTAACCCATCTAGAAGCAGCAAACACAGCCCCTGCACAACATGGAGCATGTTGTGCAGGGGCTGTGCGAGGAGCAGTTAGGGATTCAGCGCCATGCTCAAGGACACCTCAACACACTTTCTACAGGGGAATCAGACCACCAATCTACTGATTGATTACTTCACGACCACTCTGCCTCCTGAGCTCTGCATGTGTGTGCATACACAGTATTTCTTAAGAGAGCAGTATTTCCAACTTCTGGGAAAACAGCTGATTGTGATATATCCGCCTCCCTCCCTGTATTTTTGAGGTCGTCGTTGTGCCATTGAAGATGTATTTGCTATCAAATTCCAGAAGGGAATCATAGCAGTCAACTTAATCTTGGTTCACTTATCCAAGCCACCTCAATTTCTACAATCTCTCAACCATTCAGCGCCAGCTAGTCTCATCTGGCAGAAGCAGCTCTTTTCTTTATTCCTTCCTCAGAATCCGTTGCCCTCTACGCTCAACATACACATTATTTAATGTGCTGAAATAACAGCAAGGCTGACCTCCGATACACCTCACTTTTGCCATATCTGCTTCATTTTGGTACAAACTGCTCTACTGTCCATCGAATGATAAAA
>OMLC01077957.1:0-14058 GCA_900302585.1 Regalecus glesne
TGTGTTTAAGAGGAGGGGTGTTCTTAGATTCTGCTTGATTTTCTTCAATTTTCTTTTTAAGGGGAAAGTAGGAGAAGGGAGAAGAGGGATAGTGGGGGAGAAAGGAGGTGGAAGGATGTGTGGAGAGGATAAATGGGGAGATGGCAGAAGAAGTTAAATGAGAGTCGAGATCAGAGAAGAGTTGCTTCTTCTTCTTCTTCTTCTTTGTAAATATTGTGCAATCTGAGACCAGATTGTGGAGATGACAAAAGTTTGAAAGGAGTGAGAGGAACTGTCACTGCAGTGTCTTTGTGAATAAATCATCTCAAGGAGTCTTTATGGACACTAATCAGCACACACACACAAACATGTTGTGCTTTAAAGTCTGATGCATGAGGTTATTTGCCGTCACACTGAGAGGCTTTGCAGTATGTCCATTAACTCCATATATAGATGTGTCATAGAGAGAACTGCTGTTGGAAACAGACCTGTTTCTATGGGGCAATCTCATTATTTGTTCCTTGGGTGAACTCTGATATGAATGTTGTTCAGTTGCCACACGGCCAAGATCAGTGGAATCTGATCTCTATGTTTAACCGTTCCTATTGTATAGGAATAGTTAGAATAGCCTCCAAGTGGCGCTCGGGGAGCAGTTAGGGGTTCAGCGTCTTGCTCGAGGACACCCCGACATGCTTTTACGCAGGGATCGGGGATCGAACCACCGATTACAAGACAATAGTTTTGCCTCTTGAGCTGTGCCTGTGCTGCCGCCAACACCAGCTCAAATAATTTCACTATGGCAGCAAACCTGTAATCACCTCGGCCAGTCAGACGCACCGTCACACCGCCACGAGGCCATGGCGAGCTGCCCAATCAGTGCTGATGTAAGATTGGCATCACGCTCATTGTCAGCTCAACCAATCAGGATTGTGACCAACTCAGCCAGTCAGAGGTCATGTATCATTTCCATCAAGGAGCATGCAAATAGAAGACGCATACAGTGGAAGCTGTCATTGTTGCATGTATGAGGAAGGCCTTTATCCTGCTTATGAATACTGACTACTCTTAATCCTGCCCCTTAGCAAGCTAGCTGCTAGATTGACTGTCTTTGTGTAGGTGTGCACATTATAAAACCTTGACTTTTAAAATTGAGTCAAGTTGATTATGCCAGTAGGTACATCTATGGATGAAATGCTCTTATGCACACATACATACATACATACATACATACATACATACATACATACATACATACATACATACATACATACATACATACATACATACATACATAGATACATGCAATAATGTGCACACATTGTGCACTGCCCTCGCAGCAGAAGACTTTTCCCCATCCTTCCCACATGCGCAGAGGCTCTTACACCATGCTCACTTATATTCAAACAAAGCACACAACTACACACCAATTAAGCCTGCAAACTACTTGACAAAAGACCGTGTTGGTGTTTTTAAAGAACTCTGGGGCTTACACAGAGTCAAAAGCAAGTGTGGAAGAGGCAAAGCTGTTGCAAACCCCACTTAAGTTGTTTGGAACAACAAGCTGTAGTTAGGGGGAGAGCAGACCCTGAACAGATTGAGGCAACATTTTGGAATGAAGCCCTTCACGAGGATGAAAAGGAGAAAGTCATTGTACAGTTGTTTGGTCACAACGAATTACGTCTTCTGCATCTAACCTATTCTACTGTACAGGAGCAGCTGCAGCACCTGAGGACCAACTCCAGTTCTTATTCCTACTGCCTTGCTCAGGGGCACAGGCAGGAGTATTGATCCTAATATGCACGTCTTTATGATGGTGGGAGGAACCCGATTCACCCGGACGAAACTCACGTAGACGCGGGTCAAACATGCAAACTCCACACATGCAAACTACCTTGTGGCCTCCTCCTAGCTGGACGTGCCTTAATAAGATGCCTGAACCGCCTCCTTTCTACATCTCTCTATTTCGAGAAAGAGAGAAACTTCTCATTCTGTTAAGTATCCAACTAACCCCCTACCCTTTGACAAGTAGAAAATTCGAATAACTTGCTTTCTCCTGGGTCGTCACACTGTGTGTAGGTGTCATTTGGAAACGGAGAAGATTCAACAAAACAAAATCAAGGAGATTAGAAGAAAAGGAATATAAGAGTCACAGGTCACAGTATTGTTGGTGTGTGTGGGTGTGTGTGGGTATTTATATGTGAGCTGCTATGCGGTGTCTGGACGAGGCCTCATTAAGCCTTGGCAGGTTTAAAGAGGACTGTTGGGGTAAGGGGGATGCTCATGTGGCAGTAATGTATGTGCTGTGGAGAACAGATGGAGACTATATGTGTGTGTGTGTGTGTGTGTGGGGGTTGTATTCAGTGTGTAAGTCTGTTCATGCACCTGTGCACGCGCAACCCTTTTGTGTGCATTCAAATGCATACATCCATGTTTGTATCTGCCAGGTGGAGACTGTATATGAGCTTATTTGAGTCGGCCTTTTTTGAGTGTGTTTGAACTCATGTGTGAGTGGAGGTGTTTGTAGATAGGGACCCATTTAAGGTAAAGGGAGATGAATACACGCCTTGACATAATGAGTTGGTTTGGAGGGAACAAATTCCCACTCGCTCACACGCTAATGACATGAAAAGATACTCTTCCTCCAGCTGTCGAGCTCTATCCAGGGAGAGATGAAGTGAGAACAGTCGGTAAGTGGGGTTGCAGATGGCTCCCACATACTGCATGTCGGTGTTGTCTGAGCTTCGTCCTCCTTTCCTTCCAGTCCATCATCTCTCAGTATGCGTGATTAAAACGCAGCTAAATGGTAGCTCGGTGAACAAGGGTCAAGAGGTAGTCATAATAAGACCCTGCCGGTTCAGTCACCCTAAAAGGGATCTTCAGATGGGATTAAAAAAAACAAAACGTATGTGCAGGGAACTTCTGGACTGCTGTGGCTAAGTGGTAGAACGCACGCCTCTAAGTCGGGCGTGGCGAGTTTGATCCCACCTCAGAATGTCAGGAAAAATGCATCCGGCCTTAATGGTGCAAAGTAGATGTGAGAGATATGATGTAAAGCACTGAGTGGTCACTAGACTAGAAAAGCACTGTGTAGAAACAAGTAAGCAAGAAGGTCGTGGGTTCAAATCCCATCCCAGGTCCTTTCTTTGTGGAGTTCGTATGTTTTCCCCGTGTCTGGGTGGGTTTCCTCCAGGTGTTCTGCCCCCCATGAAAAAGTGACATGCTAGGACACAAGACACAGGTCAGAATTGGCTTTGGAATGGCTTAGTCAAGCTAAAGCTTAGGTTTTAGAATGCCCTTCTCAAAGCCCTGACCTCAGCCCTATAGAAAGGATGTGGAATGTACTGAAAAGATAAGCCCAGGCTGAATTTGGTTGAATTACACCAATCCTGCTAATAAGAGAGGTCAAATGATCAGCCAGAGTTGTGCCACAGTCCTGTTGATGGTAATCCGAACCGGCTGATTGAGGTGAGATTTTTTTATTTTTTTAGATCGGATTTGAAAGTGCAGATAAACCTTTCCTATGCTGCACTATTAGTCACAGTGACAAGGTGACAGGAACCTCAGATGCAATTAACTATTTCATTCAACTCATCATACCTCTGAGGACCTTTAGCTGGCCTAGACTTCGGTGGGTGTGTCATTGCTTATCAATCCAGACATCATCTCAGATCGGGGGATCGAGCAGTAAAGTTGTGAGAACAATGTTGCTTGGCAACTAGACAACCTCTTGAGTTGTGAAGCCACAGAAACTAATGGTTTAGTTACATATAGATTAGTGCAGGATGGACGATCTGTTCCAGAAAGAGCCAGTGTGGGAGGAGGTCTTTGTTCTTCCAGCAACAGCAATTGCACACCTTGTTCCATTAGTCAACCAGTAGTCTTTCAGTAGTACCTTGCATGTTCTTCCTGTGTCTGCGTGGGTTTCCTCTGGTTGCTGTGGTTTCTTCCCACCATCAAAACGACATGCATGTATGGTTGTTGCATGTTTATTTGTCTCATGCTAAATTCAATAAAAAATACTTGAGTTGTTTTTTTTTTAAAGACATGCATGTTAGGGTTAATACTCGTGCCTGTGCCCCTGAACAAGGCAGTGAGAAAAAGAACTGGAGTTGGTCCCCGAGTGTTTCAGCTGCTCACTGCTCCTATATAATAGGATGGGTTGAAAGCAGAGAACACATATCTTTGTACATATAATGACAAATAAATACAGCTTCTTTTCCTATTATTATTATTATTATTATTATATCCAGATATATCTTTCTCACCTACTGTCTCCTGTTTCCGTCACTTTGCGTGATCCAAAAAGTTTGTTGTATCTATCAAAAACCAGGCTGTAAAGCTCCTGGTCCAGGACTTGACCATCTCCCAGTTTGACCGCGATGAGATTACACTGACGATCCTGATGGTCTCACTGCCCGTGCAATCCCATTACCTCAAAGAATTCATAATGAACCTGTGCATTTGTCTCAATGGGACACACATGTAGAGAACACATGTGTGTATGTACAATGACTAATAAAGTTACCTCTTCTTTTTCCTCTTCTTGATTTGTAGACTCGGGTGTGTATCTGCTTGTTTGGAACAAAGACCTGCATCCACTTCTGTTGCCCACTTCTGGATTAGCGGGTAAATATCTTACTTTTGAACAGGTTCATGTGAAAGACATACCGACAAAGAAAAAGACAAGTGGGTAAGATCAATATTTTGCTTTGATTATAGAGCTCAAATCATGAAAAAAAACGATTCTATATGTCTGAAGCCGACATGCAAGGCCACCGCCATTTTGTTTTTTTTAAGGAATGAAAAATTCCTATCGCGGCACGTGTGCTTTTCACTTTCGAAGTCGTGACTACCAAAGCGTGTGGACTCTCTCTCAGCGTGGAAAACAAGACCCTCTTAGTATGCATGTGCGTGTTTTAGAAAGCCAGAAGGTAGGAGCTTTGAAACTCCCCCTGTGCTCTGGACCTTTTCTAGTGCTGCATCAAAACCACCAAAAAGATACCAGACTTTTGCTTTCCATCCCTTTAGAGGGGAGAATTATTCATGTGCTTGCCCTGAAATAGGGGAGATTAAACCGAGAGCCATGTTTGTATAGCGACTGTCTGTATTGTGAATGATAAAGTAACACGCCGTGATGCCTCACCTTGTGTCCTTTCATGGAGTGCCTAAACGGTTTTAGCTTATGGATTCCTGAACAACATTTCCAGAACAAGGACACTCCTCTGTATGTCTTAACCCGAACTCACACTGATTATCTGTTTAAGCAAGGCGAAACGCTCGATCAGATGCACATCTGCACAGATACATATATTTACATAGTCAATTTGGAAGCCAGTCCTCCCACCTGTTCCCTCAGTGTGAATCTCTGTTGGAGAAGTGCACAGGTCAGAACACGTGAAGGTTACGGATGCAGTGTGAGGAAAAAGGGCTCAAATATGGACCACCTTTCTGCAAAATCGATGAATTGATTCCACGACCGTTATCAATTATAACAATTATGCTATAATGGTAATAGGGGACTGTGGTTGCTCAGCGGTAGACTGTGAAATTTGGGAAGTGCGAGACAGATGTTGTGGGTTTGATTTCCCTCTGGGGCGTCAGGAAGGACATCTGGCCTTAATCCTCCATCCTCCATCTAGGCCCGTGTCCATCCCCATAATATGGTGACTAATCATGATACATAAAGTGGACCTCTCTGCAATAATATTAATAATAATTAAAGTAATTTTACAGCAGGGTTGACTTGGCTCAGAAGGTACGGTGATCATCTCATAATCAGGAAGATTGGTGGTTCGATCTCAGGTTCCTTCAGAAAGCGTATTGAAGCGTCCTTGAGCAAGACCCTGAGCCCCTGACTGATCATGCCCTATGATGGAATATTAACCTTTTCAGGGTGTTTTCCCCCCTTTCGCTTTGCTATGATAGGTTCCAGGATGACCCTGTGACCCGAAATCAGATAAGCGGATGATGGATGGATGGTTAGATGGATAATGATAGCAATGACGTGCCTCATCTCTACAACTAGAGATGCTCTCTTCTCTTGGCTCCATCCACAGAGAGGTCAGAGGTCAGAGATTAACAGGAGCTAGATCTGTATCAGCATCTTCCTCAAGAATGGAATAGATTCTCACACAGGACAACATCCTGCTGCCCCTAAAGCAAAAAGTCTTTAAAAAATAATAAGCTTTGGAGATTTCAATTGTTAAATATATACTATGGGAAGATGTCCTGAAAACATTCCATATTTTTTCAGCTATGAATTTTACAGTTGTGATTTTTAAACATGCAGCTGTGTGTGTGTGTGTGTGGGTGGGTGTGTGTGTGAGAGAGAGAGAGAGAGAGAGAGAGAGAGGCTGCCTCAAGCTGTCAATATTCATCTATCTGATAATGATAGAACTGTGCTGTAAAATTCCCTTAGCATTGTTATGCCGCGATAGTTGAAGTTAACTGTCGGTCTTTCGTACAAATCCATTCATCCACACTCTCTTCTACACATGCAAGATAATGTACATTCACACAACACACACACACAGACACACAAGCCCTCTGTACCATGTCTTCCTCAGTATAGCTTACTTAATTGAGTCCTCATGGAAAGGGAGGTAGAGAGACAGAGAGAGGCATCATAATACAAAGAAAGAGAACAGGACAGACAAACAAAGAAGAAGCGTGTGTGGTGGATATGGCCAGAAACAGAGATCCAGATAGAAAGAGAGACATGTATTGAATGACCTTCACTTACTTAAAGACCAATACGTCTTCGAATACCTACCGTGCTGTACGGAATTAGGTATTCCATATGTAACAAGCACTGTTTGAATTTTGAATGTCCTACATTTTAATGTATTATGCAGCCTTATACGTTTTCATAATTAGATCATGCAATGTTAAATATTAATCTTTTTCCAATTTTGCCACATTTAAAATGCTATTCTTGTGATAGCTTGATGGAATGCATAGTCCGTGAAAAGACAATTTTTGTGAACTGCAAAAATAGAGAATGAAAGCTTACAGTGAGGATGAACCGAATTTAGAATCGTGTGAGCAATCCAACTTTGACTCAAAGTTCTATTCGGACTTCTCTCCTCCAAGCATTTTATTCCCTATGCACAGATTTGCCTCAACCCAGTTATTATGTGATTCTGTGTGAAGTGGCACTATTCTTACTTGAAAGGGCTCCATATTCTATTGGTGTGTCTATCTCAGAAATGTCAGGCTACTGGTCAGAGAGGTTCCAGAACCTACCCTAAACCAGCGCGGGATTCAAGTTAGAACAGCTCGAGAAGTCTGGTCCATTTTTCTTGTCAAGGTATGATCAAATACAAGGAATATGGCTTAGTATGTTGTTCTCAGGTACGCATAGCATCTACATTAGCACATAGCATGATTTAAAAAAAGTAAAGCTACTTTATTCAGTCACGGTATTTAACCCATCCTATTGTATAGGAGCAGTGGGCAGCTGCAGCCTCCAGAGAGCAGTTAAGGGTTCAGTGTCTCACTCAAAGACACTTCAACACACTCTCTGAAGGACCCGAGGATCAAACCAGCAGCCTTCCAATTACAAGGAAACCCACTACCTTCTGAGCCATGACGCCTTGTCTTGCACGTGTGACAAATAGACTCATTGCCAAGACCAAGAGACCAGGTTGAAGACTGTTGGTGAGTTTTATTTATCATATAATGACATCTCCCAACTCTCAGCCCAGTCTGGGAGAATTTGGTACCTCATAGAAATTGGTGTCACGAACAGGATTGGCCAGGCCAAGCCGTCTACTAGGATGGATACAAGTGATGCCTACTAAATAAGACCAAGGCCAATCATGTCACCTCCTTCAGATTTGGTTGTAGCATCACTCCTGAGAGTTCTGATCTTGAGAAAGTGCAATAGGATGTTAAAAATGAACAGACGGGATATGTTAGAAGTATAAATTATGTATGAGGCCGGATATCAAAAGTGAATCTGTATAAAAAGTTAAAATAATGAACATAAAAGTATGATTACAGATCCAAGTATGAACAGTATTAGAGGTATACCTAAATGTGAGTGCGCTATATATAGGAAATTATTAGACCAGTTATATTGACGTATTAATACTGTGATAAAAATAATGCACAGACACAACAAATTCATCTTCAAGACCAGATGATGCTGATGTTTTATGACTCAGTGTCACCTTTTCCTACTCAAAGAATGTTTTGGGCTGCAGGCAAATCTGATTTTTCTCTAGCTCAGTCTTCAGGAGTGACTGTCTACAGTATTGTTTACAAGTGAGTTCAAGCATCACTAACTTTTCTGCATCGGTTGCCATGGTGACAAGGTGGACATACATATTTACAATAACTGGACACAACAAAAGGCAGAAATCTGGGGTCTATGAAGAATGAAGAGGTTCCATCTCACTCCTCACACCATAGCAGTATCTATTAGCGGTACTGTGTTGCTCCATCATATCAGAGGAGGTTTATAGATGTGGACAGATTTTGCACTGCAATCATGCATGGCTGGAATCACTGGGCAACAGGAGATGTGGTGCCTTAATATTGGAATGAACATTTACAGCAGTTTAAATTTTGATTAGAGAGGGCACAGATACACATATCTTGAAGTTCAGTTTGAATTACATCATAAGCAACAAATTAGTGTAGTTTAAATCTTGTTAACTTAGTTTTCTGTAACCCAAAATGCACCCTGCTTCTCACCGCAGTTGAGGCTGATGGACCTCCCGAACCACAACCTGGAGAAGACTGCCAGTGAGCCGACCTTGGAGCCCTGCAGTGCTGAATCCTAACCTCTAGTAGCGCATCCCAGTGCTACCGGGCCCGGTTCTGTGGAGCAGCTGAAGCCTTAATCTGAGGTGGGAGTCTCTGAAGGGGTGGCATAGTTCAAGAGGGCGGTCCTCTAGTAATCGAAGGATAGGTGGTTCGATCCCTGGCCCCTGCAGAAAGCGTGTTGAAGTGTCCTTGAGCGAAACACTGGCTCCCATAATTGTACAAGAACTGAGATTGAATAACAACCTGTCCAGGCTATCCAGTTGACTCTGCAACTTGACTTTGGATAAGCTGTTGATGATGGATGGATGATGGATGGATTGATGGATAAAAATCAATCTGGAGAACTATGTCAGTAAGTCCTGCAAATGATCTGAAGCAGTCACTTAAGCAACCAGGTCTTTTAGGCAGTGATTGAATAGAAAGATGACATCAAATAAAGATTAAAAAAATTAGGATTTGTTCTCGAGGACAGTCTGTATAAGGCCATGGTTAGGTGGGCAGTGCAGTTCAGAGTACACAGAATCCTATCAATCACATGTGTGGAAGCATTTGCAAAAAGCAAAAGGCTTCTTGCTGGAAAGACATGTCCAGTGTAATCGATACCAGGGCGGTCAGGGGAATATCAGTAGCACAGCACCCGTCATGTTCAGAGACATGTAATGCAATCGCACCCTTTAATGTGCAACGTACCAACCAGTTGAAAGCTAAATGCCAGGAGACGGGCAAGCTGAGAGCGAGCCAGGCCAGTCTAGCCAGTCAATAAGATGAAACTTCACTACACTGACCTTGATTTATACTTATGCCTCTCTTTGAAGGAACAGGGAACGCGGCCTGAACACCCAGGTTGCTCAATGTGTCCTTGTCCATGGTTGATATCAAGTAAATTTGTATGGGGGAATCTTGAAAAGCTTCTTTATCTCCTGCTGTACTCACAGGTCTAAAGAATTCCAACTCTAAAGAGTTCATGGACACCTCATGATACAGCTCAGTGGATTTTGTGATGTCAAGTATAATAGAGGGTCTCTATACCTGCTCTGATTTCCCTCTCTAGGATTCCTTTCAATGGGTGTAATTCATATCTGAGGTCTTCAATGTTCCATTCATGCATAGAGCCATAGTAAAACAGGTTCCTTCTCACAAAATGGAACATTTGTGGGATTTAAGGCTTGAATATCATTCATTACTTCATAGTTTGTCTTAGAGAGCAGTCTATCGGTCTCGGTGACCATACTATCAAGGACAGGCTATCCCCAACTGCTTATCTGAAGCCGGGGGTCATGGAGTCATGTTGGAGCTTATCCCAGAGCTCATTGGGTGAAAGGTGGGGAAACACCCTGGACAGGTCACCATGGGATCAAACCACAAATATTCCAATTACTAGATGACCACCCTGACCCCTGAACTATGCCACCCAGGATATATTATCCATATTCAAAAAGCACCCTTGCTCTGCTCAGTATGTGCACCTAGTTGGGACATCACACTATGTGCATACAACCTTTTTTATGTCTTTTGGGTGCAGGTTCTGTGTCCATACGAGTGTTTAGAATTAGGCACCACTTGTTTCCAGAGCTCTTCAAAGTAGGTTTCATCTCGATTGTTATTAAAGCTGTATCCAAGAGATTCAGCTAAATCCACAGCTAAGTCTAAATCAAAGTTTAGAGACTGGAGCATATGAAAGGCATCTTGCTTCCTCATAAAGCCCAGTCTGTTTCAAGTAGTCCTATGAACAGCAGGTCAATCTGAGCTAGCGGGCCTCATGTTTCAACGGACCTATCACCGTGACTTTCTGTATCTGTTTCTTCTGGGACACGGCTAACAGCGGGTAGTTTATCAAGAATAACATGACAAGCCTTGTGTTAGTGCCCCTGGTGTGTTGATTTTGCTTGTTAAGTCACTTTGTATGACCATATGAGCCATACATAGACATGTTTATTTTTTACATTCAACTTCTGGGACTGTCTTGACAGTCTCAGCGAGGACCAGATTAAGGCAATGAGCACCACGGCAGAGATACAAGACCTGCTTTCCCACCTCCTTCACACGAGCCCGAACACCGTGCTTTTCATTACAGACTCTCGGTCGTAGGCTCGTCCAGCTAAATTGTGTCTATATTCCAGTCTGTGTCTCTCGTGGATGTTTTATTTTTTCTGCCAACCCTGCAGCATTAAGAGGCTCTGCAGCTTCTAAGTGCAAGAGGTTCTCTTTTACAGCTCCCCTCTAACTGGAGAACAGAAGGAATTTGTTCATCCATTTTACATCTTCGGCTTCGTTGGCATAAGAGCAGACAAATACTGTGGTGTGGTTACTAAGAATCTCAATCACAGCAAGGATTTTTCCCTTGTTCTCTGAATCCATTGTCTCCCTCTGACCCCTTTATGCCACGTTTTATGTATCAATTAATAGCAAAACATCAGATGCTCTTTTTGAAATATAATCAATGTGTTCCTGTGCTTCTTTTGTGAGCTCTTGTAGCAGATTTTGTATTAAAGGTGTTGTTTTTCTCCCCTTTCTCAGAAAATGTACATGCCGACATAGCATTGATGTGCACTCCAGGGTTGGCATGGGAAGCAAAGCTTGCATCTTTCAATATAAGCCTCTGTCTTTAAATGTGGACTTTTTGCTATTTTTGTGATCTATATCTGAGGTGAAAACGGATTTGGTGTGTGGCAGGCCAAAGTGGCTTTAGGCGTAGCATTGAACAGCATCCTTAAATTGAGTGTGTTCAATCCACAGGTGATGGGGAAATTCATGAGGCCTTTCAAGTTTCTTCACCTACCTTCTATGACTGTCTTTGGAAATACTGTAAGCTGTGGCTGGACTGGTGCTTCAGCTTGAGAACTGGAGATGTCTAAAAAGAGAAATACAAGTAATTTCTATTTTGCTACTCAATATATCTATTGATTTGATGTATGCGAGTGTATGAATGTGAGTCTTGTGCCTGGGGGCCCACTCTGGTCAGGGCATTTCACTGAACGTCTGTGCTCTTGATGCAATTTTTATACATTAGTTCATATAATAGCAGTAATTCGTTTTGATGTCACAAGTGCAGACCAAATTTTTGTAATTGGTTTCTTGGATTCGCTAAGTTGAATCAGTGCATTTGGATACAATGTTTTACCACCGAGCTGACGGCGTCCACACTGACACAGTGGCTTGGGAAGAGTAGAAATCTCACTTTATTTCAACAGGCCCTGGTTCGATGATGGATGGATGAATGGATGGACAAAATAAAAAAATCCCCCCGCTTCATACACATCCATGAATCTGAATGGACCCCTGGGAAGCGTATACCCAACACAAATGCAACCAATCTTCAAGATTGATACTTTAAGATACCAAACATACACCCCCAGAATAGATGGAGAAGAGAAACAGGCCGTTAAGCATCTTTGAAGGAAACAATATTGTCAAAGGCTGAAAATGTCCATTACTTTTAAACGTCCATCAGTCCAGTCCCCGACTTAACAACAACATAAACATAGGTTGATAGAAAGGCTTCTGAAAGTTCTGAAAATAAAGCAGATAGGTAGGGACCACAGAAACACCTGTGAGGCACCTGTCTTTACACACCAACCAGCAATCATGGCATCTCTGTCAGAGAGCAATTGAGAGATAAATCACCAGGTCTTATGCTAAGCAGCGAATGTTGTTTGTAACCGTGATGATCCCCGCAGTCCCCTTTTGGCCACAAGTGGGGGTGTTCTTGTGTCTCACTGAGGATATTGGCACCCCTTCAACAGTTGTATCCTCATGTAATTGAGCTTGTCGCAAACTGAAGGAGGAGGGTATACAACATATGAACATACACACACAACCATGCATGCATGGAAATTAGATTATTTTCCACCATTATAGCCGTTGGCTCCTGGAATGTTACGTAAATGTTTTATGGATTTGTCATTTAATAGAATTTTTTTCCTCCAAACATCCTAGAGCACCACGAGTGCCTTCTTCTAAGGTGTGGCCACGGGGAGACCTTTTGGGCAGAGAAGGCTCGTAAAAAAATAACAATTTATAGGTGACTCAAGGAGGATGCTATAAAATAAATACAGCGCTGGCATTGTATGCAAGAGAGACCACCCCTCCCCATCCCCATCTGAACAGTTTCTAAGCGTGCGTGTCGAAAGAGTGTCGAAAGCATCTCCTGCACGTGTGTCTACAGCATGCTCTGACAGCATGTAAAGGTGAGCGTGTGTGGATTTCAGTGGCCTGTGAGTGTGTCTGTCTATCATCACCCACATTTCCTCGCATCCAAGCGTCTAAGCCTCACATCAATGACGTGACCGATGCATGTTTGTTGCGTATCACTTTAGCATCTAATCAAAAAAATGTTGCAGTGGCATGAAAATCAATCAGCGCAGCTGTTCTGGGCTACCATAGACGTGGTCGCATAGCAACCTTTTACTTTTGGAATGTGCGAGTTCACATTAGGCTAGGTTACATTTGTGGGATTGTCCAGGAGGCTGTGGGTGCACAGACTGATAGGCTAAATGTTATTATCTGGTAGACTTCTAGCTTGACTGGTGTATTTTAAAAAGGCTCTACCAGTTCCCATTCAATTCGCTTTGGTACTGCGTAAAAGTCTCATAATCATCATCATCATCATCATCTTCTTCTTCTTCTTCTTCTTCAGCTTGTTCTCTGTTTGCAACGTGAGTGAGTTTTCATTGTTTTGTGGCAGAACAACAACACCTGAAGACTCACAAAGCTGACATATCTTGCCTGGCCACGTCTGAGTCACCTCTCACTGAAAACAAGAGGATTGCTCCTTGCGGCCAGTGGAAGGTACATTCAGGCTGGCCTCGGTAAATTGGTTTACTCTTGCTGCCACATTTGATATGTTTCACCATCACGCTGCTTTACATAAATGAATTTCCTGTCATGAGTTTAATGAGGAGGATCTTACTCTCATTAGTTGTGTCTGAATTACTCATGCTGCATTCTAACGCTATAACATTTTTTTCCATGCACAATGTAATGAGCAAATTCAATTTGCAGAAAGGTATGCACACCTTATAGATAAAAATATGAACTGTGGAGCTCATGAAAAATTCAAAACTGTCCCATAATATTTTACGGTTGGAAACAGTTGGCCGGAAGAAAAGTTTCCAAAACTATGTACGTAGGTGGCATACTGGTACCGTGGTAGTTTAGCGGTAGAGTGTGATTATTGGGAAATGACAAGTCAGACATCGTGGGTTCGATCCTACTCCAGGGTTTCAGGAAGGCTATCCAGCCTTAATCCCCATGCCTCTACTATATCCTTGTCCATCACCACAGCATGAGGACTAAATAGACCTTTAT
>OMLC01078030.1:0-20738 GCA_900302585.1 Regalecus glesne
ACAGTCTGTGCTGTAACTCCTGGTTGCAAAAAGTGGGGTAGCAGATGTTGCCATTATATTGGAGTGACTCAGCAAAGCCCCACAGACAAGCTCCAGCTGAGGGGCCGGCTCTGAACCCAAACAAAAACAGCCTCAAAAGAGACAGACACAGTAAAGCTCTTAGGATGCCTACCTAAACCACCCCACCCTTTTCTAATGACCACTTGTAAACTCGGGGGGGGGATCTCAAATGCTTCAAGGGACATAATACTACTGACATACAAGAGGGACAGTGGGGCAATTCTCTTGCTTGACACTCAGGAAATGCCATACAGTTAGGTGAGTTGGAACTGACACTTATAAAGCATACCTTATGAGTGCTTACATGAGTTATATGGATTTGGCCCATACCTGCAAGACATCCCTTTTCCTTTTGCACATGGTTAGATGATGCTTGGTCTTGTAATTCTTTGTCATAGCCCATTAAACTGCAGTGTATTAAATATTTTGAAGACACCTCAGGGGGAATGTTAATGTGCACTCAAGATGTGACAAACAAAACGGCACAACCATTTCCAAACCACAACACAGGTAGAAAAAGCCTACGAAATTTCAAAGGGTTACACAAAAACATCTTAAAGTGAAGATGAAGTTTCTTACATTCTCAAAAAAGAAAAATGGTACATATGTTTATCATTACAGTTCTTGACTTGCTGTCCCGATCACAATTTTTCACCCCATTATTGTTGTCTTGCCTATTATAATCTTCTTAACCACAGACTGGCTCTCTAGCTTGATGTATGCTGGATATTAGTGGCAGTGACAGATAATCCCGAAGTTTAATAGGGTTGCAGCTCTAATAACACATCCGCGTCAATAGCAATGGCAGTAAATGTTCAGGACAAAGACAAAGGAACAGACCAAGGCCAAGGCAAAGAGTTTGACATTTTTAGTGTTTTATCTTGGATATAGGCCCAAACCTACTGAAGCAGCAGGCGATATAAAGGAGTAATAATGCCAATGCCAATAAAACGGCTTTAAACACTTATCATCTGTATGTGATTTAGGGGGAACATTGGCAATGAGGTCAATTCTTACATGTCATGATTATTCCCCATATTGTGGGGTGGAGATGGACTTAGATGGAGCTTGGTGGATTAAGGCCAGATGCCCTTCCTGATGCCCCGCAGTGGGTTCGAACCTGTAAAATCTGGCTCCTCAGTTCCCAAAGCACTGACTCTACTGCTGAGCCATCATTGGCAATAAATAAGAATAGTCCTGACCTGCTCCCACCAATGTAGCGCAACCACATCCAGACACCATGACAGTTCAATCTAAATAAAAGATTACCTCTGATATCGGTGACATAGTGAGGACAGACTGACACATCTCAATGAAATGTTGTTCAGACATTTGGATGTAATTGTCCTCAGATGAGGTCAAGTCAATTTTATTTCTACGGTCCATTATCACAAATTACAAATTTGCCTCAGTGAGCTTTATGCCAGCACAAAATCCTCCACTTAGACCTTTGTATCAGACAAGAACTCTCCTAAAAAAATCTTCAGGGAGAAAAAAATGAGAATAAACCTGAGGGAAAGCAAAGGAAGGTGGATCTCTCTCACAAGATGGACAGGCGTGCAATGGATGTTGTGTATACAGAATGAAACACAAAAATACAAAGAGGATAACAGAATTAAAATTGAATAACAAGATAGTATATAAAATCAATAGTAAATGTTATATAAATCTTTACAATGACAGCCCATATTAATGAACATTTAGAATGTTAATATGCCAGATTTAGCCACCAGACTAATTTTCATCATATGAAGAATGTGTCAAATGTCCTCGAGCAACACACAGAACTTCTAACTTTGTGCCCTTTATTAGAATGGTAGTAAATGTAGGTCTACAGCAGAAGAATAAGAGGTCACTGCTGAAAACTGCGGTGGAGGCAGCAAATTAATATTCAGGTGTAGAGGTTATGGGGAATTTAGGATTATGCAACTAACAGCTGTTATAATGACCCCATTACAACATCATCCATTATAAACCTGTTTGCAGCTAATTTGCTGGGCAGCTCTCTGGAGGATTGTTCAGATATGACTAAATCTTAGCAGCGAGTTAATAGCAACTAGAGACAAATCTGTCCCTGAAAGTTCCACAGATATATGGGTTATGTGGGATAAAACCATCCCTGGATGGTAAGTAAAGGGGAAATCTTGCTTATTACAAGAAAACATCATAATTCCAAATTATTCTGACAGTTAGTCTTCAGCTATTAGGCTTCATCAATGAAACATCCCTCTCCAGATGCGCACATATCCACACCTAAAGTTCCGATGAGAAATAATATCTGATATTTAAAAAAACTCCTTTTCTTTGTACCCTGTGCAAGTTCATTAGGAAAAATTGCACCACCATCATGACAAACCAAGAACATTTGTTCAACATGTAAAAGTTGGTTGGCTATTCCTGATGAACCTAACACTAAGTGAAAGATGGCTGTTGGCTAAAACAGCATCAACTGGACTGATATTAAGATTATCCTCATCCTAATGTTGACGCCTAACAACTCATATATATATGTGACCTTTTCGGAGCAACTTCCAGATTTGGTCCCCTTCAAATGTTCTACCTCTGTAATTGCTTTGTCTTTGCATTGTAATACCTTGTTAAACCTGTCTGAGTAATTTACAGTGCTGTTAACAGCTCTCCAAACACTTGTGGTAAGACTGGAGAATCCCTTCAGCTGTGAAAACAACCTATTAAAAGCAGACTCTTAATCACTTCAGTCATTATGTCTACTTTATGATATACTGCCATAACAGGTCCCTGACAGACTGAAAGATTCAGCTGAGAAACAATATTGATACCAAAAGCTGTGCCAATTCAAGGTAGCATACCAATGGAAGGAGAAATTGAAAGGCTTATGAGACAGACTATACAATGTGATATGAGATGAAACCCTGAGATCAGCCATTATGTCCTTCAAGGCAAAGTTCAGATTTTCATGAAGCATTTTGTGATACACATGCAATAATTAAGATCAAGCATTATATTAATCAACTACAAAACCATTTCCAAACTGCAATGCAATGTCGCGCGCGCACGCACACGTACACACACACTTTGACGAGATAGTGTTGCTACCAATCCTAGACAATCCAGGCATTTATTCTACTGAGGTTTTAATCTTTAAAAATGCCCAGACCCATATGCTTCTGCGAACAGTCTGAAATCCATTCATTGGTAAGGACAGTGTGTCTCCTGTGACAGGCTCCAGACAGTGGTAGGGCAGTGTAAGGTGTTGAAAGGTCAGCTCTATTGACTTGCGCATTCAACCCCCGAAGAAAGGGCTAAGCCTTCGAAGAGGACATCTACATAAATCCTCATAGAGTCCTCATATGACTCACCACAACTTCAAATCAGCAAAACATATGAACGGCATATTAATTCTAGCTTGGCACACCTATGGGCATTCTTTTACGATAATGCTAAATCAAAATCTTACAAACCAACGTCTCCGTAACTACCTTGTCGTAACTTCCCGACAGTTCATTGTTATGTTGCTGAAAAGAGTGGATGAAGTACAGAGGACTTTTCAGTCCACTCTCATAAATCTGTTTCTATATGCACTGAAAGAGGCCAGCTAAGCAAGGCAGCAGTAGTTTGCCAACTGGCAGAGCAGAAAATGGGGAAAGTTACCAATGTCCATTTCTAGAAGCATCCATGTCTGAAATCTCAGAGGATAGGATACTGAGTGGGCAAGTACATGCAAACAAGCAGGTCAGCTCACATGCACAAGCACAAACTTGGGTGTACATACAGATAAGTCTACACATCCATAGCTAAAGCAATGTTTTATCTGAGGGTGTATAAGCATGCACATCGCTTTCCCACTCTCTCTGACCCTGTGTACTAGCACTATGTGAGACAAAGCCAAGAAGCATTGTGCTCACAGATAATGTGCGTAAGCGGATGTAGCCCATCTAGGGCTCCTCCACAGGCTTGGGCATAAAACCCCCACCAGTGTGTTAAAAACCATTTAAAGGCAGATTCTGTACTTCTAAGTGATGAGATGCTTTAATCTGCACTGGTCAGACAAAGTGACACAATCATAAAATATTATTATAAAAATACACAGCCTGATTCATTTATTAGTAAATTTCACTAAAGCACAGCCGGACACTCCCAACACTAAAAATAGACACCAGTGTAAAAAGGCTTGGCACTTTGGGCAGTCAATACCTATCCCAAGGACAGCAGAGCTCAGGAGGTAGGGCAATCATCTAGTAATTAGATGATTGGTGGTTCGATCCCCAATTCCTTCAGAAAGCGTGTCAAAGTGCCCTTGAGCAAGATGCTGAACCACAAATTGCTTTGGATAACATATGAAACTTAGCCTGATGGCTAAATCTGGCATATTTACATTCTAAAGGCTCATTAAGAACATTCCCTATAAAGGAGATTATAATTACTATTGTTGAATATTATTATTACTATGTCAAGAAATCGTTAAGCTTGGCAATAAATTCGTTTTTTTAAAGGCAGTCTTTTCACTTTTCACACATCTATGATTACTAGATGACTTAGCCTTTTATTGTAGATCTACTTCAGTGATTTCCCTCATTCAATTTCTAAACTGGAACTAAAAGAAAAGAAAAAGAAAGAAGTTTAAACCACAAAGCCCACATCAATTTTAAAAAAAACAACAACAATCCAGCTTGTAGCAGATGTCCAATTGCCCAACACTGGTCTCTTGCCGAGCACCACTGTGACCCTCTGTTAATTACAAATCTTATTTACAATCAATATAAACCCTTTTAATTGGACTGAGGATGGCAAAGGCCAGTGCTACAGGTAGCCAATATGATTAATCTCATGTTTTCTTTGACTTTCCAATTAAAACTCATGTGAAAGGAAATCACACGGACACAATTACAGAATTACACGAGTAGGGACACATGCCTCCTGTGGGAGGGCTCTTTTTGTAATTACCCATAACACAGATGTTTCAGCAGTCGGCGAAAACTAATTGAAATGAAGCCAAAAGAGCCCTAAATATTGGAAAGGAGGAAAATGTAACTTTGTCTGACAGAAAATTACTAAACCAGCCTGCAGAATGAAGGTAAATCTTTCTGGAGGTAAAAGAACAACCACATTTCACATTAACAATTAATATCTCCAGATAGGACTGAAAATCTGTCTGTTCTATAATAGTTTATGGCTAACTGGGAGTAAAGATGAAACCTTTCATGTGTATAAAGTAAGGCTGAAGAAGGACAGGTAAGGCACTTTATTGGGTAATTGTATTCTTGCAATAAAATGTGTCCTCTGCATTGAACCAATACAGCTGTATAAGAGCAGTGGGTAGCTGGAGTGCACATTGAGTTGTTAGGGGTTCAATGTCTTGCTTTAGGACACTACAACATCATTTTCAAAGGAGCTAGTGATCAAACCACCTATCTTCCGATTACTAGATGACTTGATCTGCCATCTGAGTGATGCCATCCCGTACAAGATCCTTTCACAAAATTGTAGACTGGTTGATAGAAAGCAAGAGATGTTTGTAAAAGTAACAACATCAGCTCATTTTAGCTCTGTATTTTTATTCTGCAGCTCCACTAGAGTGGCTTTGCATGATTAATAGTTTAAAATAATCCATATTTATTTTATACTGGTGCTTTATGCAGTCCCTCAGTTCACCCCGTCAGAAACATCCTGTTTTAACTTGTTTTAGCTCTTTAAGGCCACACCCTTGAAGTCCAATGCTTTCTTCTGATTGGCCAACTTCTGAAATCAGTAGGTACTTTTTTGGGGAAACGGGGTTTGATACAACACCGGTGTAGGAGGTTCCATAAAGAAAACCGTGAACCTACTGAGAGGTCTGTTTTACGTGTCACGATTAGTCTGCGTGTTGTGGGGGTGGACACAGACTTAGATGGAGTGTGGGAGAGTAAGACCGGATGCCCTTCCTGATGCCTTGCAGTGGGATTTAACCCACAGCCTCTATTAAAACAAGATAATTTCTCATTCTTGATAGGAAATGACAACTTCACAAATCCATCCATACAGGTTTGAACCCAAATACGATCAGGAATATGAGAGCGGACAGTTCAAACAACCACAACAACAAGGAGCACAGCAGGTTACCTCTGGTAAATATTACACTCATTGCCTTTTGTTGCGTGACAGAATGGTGGATTTGATCTTTCATTCACAAGCCATGTATAATAATGCTTCTAAAAAGGCTTTATAAATTTGTGCAGAAATGAGAAAAGAGCTGAAATGCCAACTGAAGTGGAAAATGTCTGCTATCAGTAAGCAACAAAGTGACATAGCTAGTCAAATGATATTTTGCTATTGCCAAACAGCTATATAGCTTCTCCATGCATTGTTGGTTATCTGTATGTTGGAGTACATTAAATTTCTACAATACTAATCAAGTTGGCTGTTTTGTAAGAGTGCATTCATCAAGAAGACCGTCGTTGGACATGCTGTTCGCTTGGAATATTTTTACTTGAAAATAACAGCTTTTGGTATCATACATATTATAGTTAATAGTTTTGTTTTTTTTTGGAGGGGGGGGTTGATGATATTTGTCCTTGGCAGTTGTGAAAACAACACTTCAATTTGAGTGGCCATGGCTGAAACAAAGGCATGTAATTTGACTGCTCAGTGCACCGCTGTGTTGTTTTGTGCAAATCACAGTTAGCTCTCTAAATAACTTTAGCTTCATTGTATATGGCCATTGTCTGCACTGAAACTATTCACAACCTATTATGTTCGATCATCAATACAAGACAAACATTTCAGTGATATAATGTTAGTCATAGCTTGTGCTTCTGACTCACATTGCCCTTTACAGACGAGACAGCTGGGTCTTTTAGCACCAGCCTAGCCAAAAATCCTCGTTAATACTGGGCTCCAATGAGCAGAGTCCTCTGTGAAGTGAACAAACAAACAGTTTGGCACATGGCTGTTTTCTCCTGTTAAATGAAACGGTATCCAATTTTCTCTAGTGCTTTCTTCTTTACGAAAGGCAAACAAATTAAAAATCAAACATTTAACACTGTCCAGTTTAGGTAGTGGTCCTTGGTAAAATTGGGGGGGGGGACAAAAGGTTGGGGTTGTACTGCCAAGAAATAGTGGTAAAAGGGAGTTTTAACCACTGATTCTTAATCTCACCTTCCTTTGAAAGTCCACACAAAAGAAAATTTGCACCCACTGAAGAAAACAACATATTCAACATTACAATACGTGCTAACCAAACCCTTTCCAGTTTTACACAAAAATCTGTGATCTATCTGCTCAAAGAAAATATCTTTTACCCTGGGCCAATCTAGCCGCTCCACAGCAATTATGAAAATGTGTTACAAAGTGGCATAGATAAGTAACGGAAGAAAGTGCTGGACGACAAACAAGGTATATTAGGCAGTGTTTTCT
Source organism: Regalecus glesne (assembly GCA_900302585.1). NCBI lineage: Eukaryota > Metazoa > Chordata > Actinopteri > Lampriformes > Regalecidae > Regalecus > Regalecus glesne. Next base: position 7,432 of record OMLC01078030.1, read on the forward strand.
GTTGGAGAGAATAACTTCCTCTAGCATGGGCTTTGTAACTCTGCAGACATTTTACAAGTACCACCCAGCTATGTAACACACTAAAGAAAGGAAAAAACCCACAAAGAATGATATGTCCTCTTTAAGGCGTCTTTTGAAGAATATTCTAATGCATCTGACAAAAAAAGGTGATTTAGTCTCATGTAGCTTAGCGGTACAGCACGCACATCAGGATATAACAAGCCAGACATCACAGATTTGATCCCATCACAAGACGTCCAACTGGATACCCGTCAGACCTAACCTCATGGGATCGAACCCACAAGTTTTGGCTCATCATTTCCAAAAGTGCACACTGTACCACTGAGCTACAATGGTACCCTAGGTCCTACTAAAAACTGAGATGCCACGTTCCCCAGCAAAAGACAAACAGATATCTTGACAGGGCTCTAAAGGACAGAAACATCTTGATGGACTTCCATTCAATCCACGGATTCTCAGTGAGAGACACAAACTTAAAAACCTCTGTCAAATAAGAACTGTGGCAAAGAGAGCATCGTTTCCAAATGCATTGCTGTGACAGGGGCATAATTGTTGCCTAGTCATCCATAATGCATTGATTTTCTTCAGTTGCTCCATGTGCAGTCTACTTTAAAGTTCAGCATGAGAAAGCAAAAGAGAGTAAAAAATAAGGAAGAGAAAAAGAAATAGATAAGCCTGTTCATTAAAAGATCATTGCACAGCAGAGTTACATTTCATAATAACATTCTAGAGAACACCCCCCCCACACACACACACACACAATCAGACCTCAAGATAGAAACTATAGACTCAGAGTCCTCCCTTGTCTAGCAAATGCTAGCCAGCCTAGGGCATTTGACAGGGATAAATCGCACACCTATCTCCAGTTCAAAGATGGCCAGGAGAAGGGTTTCATAAATCATACTGATATCAATAAGTGGAGTCTGGGTGGCAACGTGTGAGGTGTGTGGGCCAATGCAGAAACCACTTAAAGTCAGCGTTAACAATGTTTCACTCCCACCTCTCCATAGATTATTTATTAATTTAGATTAATGTTGCACCATTCATATCTTTGCAGGAGGAGTAGGTGATGTCTATATCGCTGAGAAAGGGGAGAAAAGCCTTAAAAGTGAGGGGAAAGGCAAATTTGGTTCTGAAGGTGGCTGTCCATGCAACTGCCCTGAGCTATCTACCACGTCCACATGTTCACACACATCAACATACACTACCACACTTTGCTGTATTAGGGGTATTTAGTTCATCTTTATACCGCAGGATGTAACAGCTAGTTGATGCTGATGGAGTTGAAAATGACAAAACCTTTTAGAGGCGAATATTTTCACTGCTCATCCGAGGTCGTGCCTTTTGTAATATCATCAAAACCAACACAATAAATGTGCACAAAAAGGCTATATCATCATCATGCTCACCTGAGATTTGCGAAAGCAGTATACTCACGTACAACTGGATGAGCTCCATACTCTTGGAGCTCCCATTAGATCTTCACTAATGTTACAGAGCCATGAATTTGCTAATGGAACAGGCCCAGCTATATTCTACTAATTATTAAGGTGTGGGTCCACATAAGGTTACCCTCTTTGCTAAGTTTCCATTTAAATTCCAAATGGTTCCCACCCAGCTAAACTAGGGCTTAATGTGGTACTTAATCTATGCTATACCAGCATAGTCCACATATACCCCAGCGAATCATTATCTGCTTTGGCTGTGTCATCGCCCTGTGGGGAAACAGAAGTCCTCCTACACAGGCCAACTGGCATGCAGTTTAATTACCAAATCTACAGTCAGTTTAAACCGACTCGGGCATCTCCCTCATCCTCTTGCAGTGTTATTCAAAGGATTCAACTGAAACAACATGTCAGCATTTATCATGTCAAAGAGAAGCAAATGAAAGGGGACCTAGTTTATTGCTCTTTAGTCCCCCATATTTGTTTTAGAAGATTTCTGAGAACAACCAAATAACAGGATAAAATACTGAGAGCCGTGAAAGCAGGTGTAGAAAATTCTTATGTCTGGGCAGGGGGCTGGGGTGGTTGGAATAAATCATCTGAATGTGTGAGACCTATTTCTCTTGCTCAGTACTGTATAATCAATGTGTCTGAAAGTTCAGTAGCAGTCTCTTCCGGATGTCCCTCTTTGCATCTCATTTCAAGAGAAAGCTTGAAAAGTGGTGGTGGGAACAAAATGGGGCATTTTGTTGACGATTCACGAAGATGCTTTATTTTTCCCTGGGAGATTCTAAAATGAGGGTGGCAGTGGAGCGCTGATTTTAATTTGTTGTGAATGTGCAGCATTAGTGCTCCATTCCTCTTTGTGTGGATGCTGTTGTGAATAATAATACCAGGCATTGTGTGGATGAACAGCAGTGCCTCAAGTTAGAACATCACCAAACCCTGCCAAAGAGCCAAGAGAGGGGGAAAAAAATGACCAAAAGAGAGAGTGAGAAAGATATATGGAGTAGGAGGAAGCCATTAATGAACACCACGTACGTAATAATGCTAGAAGATTGACAACATCTTATTAACACAGCAATATTTGGCAGAGAGGTAGAAAAGTTCACAAACATGGAAATAGTGCTGGGCAATACGGAAAACACGATAATCACCGGGATTGTTACAAGGTAAACATATTTCCCTCTAACTGCTTAAATATGTAAAATTGCCATGTTTAAGAAGCTGACTGAGGTCCACCACATTGAACTATATGGTAATAAATTGATGTCATTTTAAGTGTCACAATTAGGGTCCACATTGTCGGGATAGAGAGTAAGTATTTACAAGGAATATCTTATCGTGTTTATTGTGATTGATTATAATGTTTCATTTTAAGCAGATAATATAGCAGCTAAATGATCAGACCAGCAAATTCAGCAGTGCCAAATATTATTTTTGGTTTATACCGGGAGAGGCATAGCTGAATGAGACAGATTAATTCCTTTGACTACTACTACTACCAATCCACCCCCAGTCTTCACTCTATCAGTTCAAAAGAGACATCACTGCAGCACCTACTGGCGACTTGAAGCGCTGCTGCACTGTCTGCAAAAAGCAGTGGTTCTAAGAATAGTCTTGATCTAATGATGAATCCAAACCTTATCTAAATCCAAGTCATTTAAATTTGATTGCCAACATCTGACACTGGCACATCCATCTACTATTCCATAGAATACATGGAAAATACCTTCTGAAGAAATCTCCAAAAGATTCCCATTTTATATGCCCACAGCACCCTGGCCCCTATTCAAACAAACGGGCCAGACTTTCAGCAAGAAGAATCGTCCCATCTTTGACAGGCAGCTTAAAAGTGCAAATAGAGCCATGACATGAGGAGGGAAGGTCATTCTGCAGAAGGCCATTAATGGCAGGTAATCAACCTTGGTGAGAGAGCACATTTGCATTGAGATGGAAGCGTTAGAAAATTAACCAATCACACTGGACTGGCTAGGCATTGAAATTAAATTCTTGAAATTAAATGGATGGCCCCTCTTTGGAAACTCCTGCAAACCTCCACTGCTCATCTGGCTATTAATGGTTTTTTTTTGCAAAAACAAGATAGGGATCTTCTTTTGTGCTTTAAGTAGAATTTAACAAATACAGAATCAATCACTGTTTTAGCTTTATAATACAAGATGACACAGCAACAATAAATGCTAACAGATGAAGATCTCCATGACATCCAAATTTGCTAACAAGTCAATAAGCATCAAATCTTGATATTTGAGCTCAACGAAGCCTGGATAACTTTTTACTATCCAATATTTTGTCTATTTAAAAAGGGACCAAGTGCAACACATTAGATTAATGTCACCATTTGGTGTGCTGCACCAGATTATAGCTTCAAGCTAATTCTCCCCTGCAGTCCCTTGGCAGGTTAAATGAGAAAAATCACAGTACAAACATAGTACTCTAAGAGTAAGAACAACAAAGCCCCACCATTATTAACTCACCATTATTTATTTTGCACAATGCTGCAAAAAGCTTGGTCTTTGTGTGCTTGTGTCCATTTGCAAATGTGTTGAATAAAATCGGTGAAATGCAAAAAACCAAAAACTAAAAACAGTAAAGACAACATAAAGCTATACCAAGTACAAGCCAATTACTAACCAAGGACATACAAAACTATACATACAAATAACATCTCAAAGTATGAAACTACACAACCATGTCATGTTGAGCTGTCACATGGAGCCTTAAAGCTAAAAGATATAACCCATGTCATGCAGTCACTACTATCCACCCTGGCAGAGTTTAAAAAGGCCTAGTTGCCTGTCACAGCTTGCCTTCAAATTGTACCCAGCTGGCTTAACTGGTCCATTTCGAGGGCACCATCAATTGGCCAAACTAGCATAAACCACCACTGGCTCTGATTTTGTGTCCATATACATTGCCCAATTAGATTAATTCCCCAAATATGCCTGACCACATGTCCCTTGGTCAGGGGTCTATGCAGAGTTTGTGGTGACTGTATCTCTGAGCAGCAGAACCAAACAGAGTCTTGGACTCAATTGCCTGGGGTTGTTCCGTATTGAGTGCAGCTGACTGATAGACTTACCCTGGAGTCTTAACCGAGTAAAGTCATCAGGGACACCTAGAATTGCTTTCTTCAAGAATCAGTTAATAGTTGAAGAAGAAGATGAAGCTTTATTCATTTTTCATTGTACATGCATACAATTAAATTTGTTAAAAGGCAAATGGACTTGTTCTTATATTGCACTTTTCTAGTCTAATTTGTTCTCTGCATTTAACCCATCCTAAAGGAATAGAGAGCAGCTGCAAGACCCAGGGACCAAATCCAGTTATTTTTCCTACTGTATTGGTCAGGGGCACTGACAAGGAGTATTAACACTAACATGGATGTCTTTTTGATCGTCGGGGAAACCAGAGCACCCAGAGGAAACCCACAGCCTGGGGTTTAAACGCAAGACCATCTTGCTGTGAGGCAACAGTGCTAACAATGAACCCGTGAATGTCCTCATTTCAAATTAACCTAACGTAAAAGGGAGCCAAAGATCTCTGAGATTACAGTTTTAATATTCCATTTCAACTGATACACCATTATATAAATTCAGCGAAGCAAAAAAAAAAGAAGATTAAAATCCATATTAAATTAGGTGCTTATTGTTCCAGGGATCAACACGTGTCTTTTTCATTTAGATGACCATCATCTTATTTATTTTGCTGAGCTACATTGACTACATAAGTAACAGCTTTGCTGTCCTTGGACAGCAGGTGAATGTTAAAGTACCATAACAGTGTTTCAACTTTCTTCTCGAAGACAGGCTCGAAGACGATGCACAGTGACATTTTCTTTTGAAGACACATTGCAGATAATGCTGGTGACGTCAACAAAACCGCAAGGAGTTTAAGTTCCCAGCACATTCAAAGACTGTGGGTGCATAGCCATCTCACATTCAGAGGGTATGGATTCAAAACCGCAGGATGAGAACAGCATGGATCAATAAAGTATAGCAGTCCCACAAACAGTGGGAGAAAGAAATAGACTGAGAGAAAAATAAAGTCGATGATATGCCAGAAGGAGACCTATAATGACTTTTGGTACCAACCAAATGAGTTTCTGTCCACTACTGGTCCTCCTGGCACTTGAAAAAGACAGAAAAACAGGTCCAATTGTCAAAAGTAATTGTTGACAACAATTTGGTTTTCCATCCCAACAAGATCCAGGGAAATAAGTGCACATATTACACCGACATAGATACGAGTAGGGTTTCACTGAAGGCAAGACAGACTGGGGGAGAGATGACATGAATCTCCTCACTGTTTTCTGTTGAATAATGCATTGCACCAGTCTGGCCGTCCTATGTTCCACTGCGTCATGTTCACTTTCACTCGGTAAAGAATTTCTCCTACCACTGTGACTTAGCCAGACCTCATCCACCTCGCTCTTTCATCTCCTGCTACTCAACCCCTGCTGGAGTTATTGATACCACTTGCATACAAATGGTTTATTGTTAAATAGCAAATATTGAATCAGGGATGGCAGGTCCAAGGAAACAATTAATGGTTTATAGTTTTTTAGATTTGCATGTAAATAGCAAAAGGAATTTAGGCCTACAACTAACTTTCTTGTTGTCGTGACAAATGAGATGTCTGCCATTTATTCATGATGCATATCCCAGACTCAAAAATTGCCTTTTTTTATTTTTCATTCAACCATTGATTTAAGAGCCAGCTACACGTCAGTTTTAATAAACAGGACCTCTCTCCATCTACCAAAGACAGGATTACAGCATAACTCACAAGGCCGGCAGTATCTTCAGGGTTACAACTCGTGACACAGAAATCTATTGGTATCTTTGGAGGGATTGTGACGGATGAAAGGGAGAGGGTGCAGGGAAGAAAAAACGTCTTTAATTACTTGTTCTTCCAGTCTAGCCCTGCCGCTAGATAGCTGTCAACATGGATTGACATTTGATTGACAGTGCAAGCAAGAGTAAGGCAAAGGGAGATCTAATTAGTGTATTAGCCAGCCACTGACCTCTGGTGGAGATTTGATGGTCAGACCCATTATACCAATAAACATCTTTTAGATTCTGATTGCCATGTGCTAATCATATGGCTGAGACTAAGAGTGACGGAGCAGTTCACTCACATGCTCCCACCCTCAAACAGCAGCCTGTATCATGAGATTGATTTCTGAGGGTTAAAGGTGAGGAAGAAAATGTGATGAAATCAAGCCTGAGGATGAAACTCATTTTCTTATTTATATATTGGCAGCCATCCACGCTCTTTTCCCATCAAGAGCTAAGTCTCGGTACCCTATAGACATCATTTAATTGAAAGATTTTTATCACTTGTTGAGGAATTAAATTAAATGACTTTGATTTTTTTCACGTCACATTACAATTATCAGACTTGTGATGAGGACTAATCCACTGGCGCTGTGGTGATGAGGCTATGTGCCATGGAAAATAATGAATACTTTGGACACACGCACACAAGAAACAGCATCTTTGTTATATCTAACACCCCCCCCCATTTACTACAGTTAAACAAACCGGTGTGATCTAAATAGGAATGGGGCAGTCTTTCCTGCGTAATCCTGTCTGTGAGAACACATTCAGAAAAATCAGTCACAATCTACTTTCAGACACATGTCTGTGCTCAGTGCATGAATGTGCACGTGACTGTACACTTGTGTGCAAGATAAAGATGTGTGAACTTGTCAGTCAGACAAAATGATTAAGATGGCAGCTAGTCCCTACATCTCTCAGCCCTAGAAAGGAGGAGAATTGATCAGCAGAGGAGCCTCAGACGTGATGTAGAGCAGAGACAGCTCCCATCTTTCACCCATATCCAAGGTCATGGCAAGACAGATGAGTCCGCCTGTAGGCAGACTCTATGCCATCCACATTAACAGGTTGAGCCAGGCGGTAAGTAGGAAGACCAAGCCAACTCATGAACCCCAACAGACCCCACCACTGCTGGTACATAATACACTCTTTTAGAGCTGCTGGGAAGAGTAAAGGTGAAGCCAGTGAGATTGCTATACTGTAGCTCGAATACAGCCGGTGTAAACTTTCTGCCAGTTTTTGCTTACTCATTGTGGTTACTTTTCAGCAGGATATCTTTTAACACAGGGGGACCTCTTATCACCTTGGTACGATAGTGTATGTCCATTGTACAAGTGGTCCGACTTGCCTTTAACATTGTTCCACTACAGCTGATTATAAGTCTGGAAGGTGAGAGCTTAAGCTTGCATCTAAGGGTTAACATCAGAGGGTTTTTAAATGTCATCTATTTGCTGCTTGGTTTCATTAGTACTCTGCAAGAGACTGGCTTCCAGGGAGAAACTGGCTTCTTTAATGGCCTCCTGCCAGGTGCTTTGTCCACAAGGTAATTAGCAGGGATCACCACATGTGTCATTCTGCACTTGCTGACGAGAAGGGATGGTTGTTTCTTAAATTACTACATTAGATATTGAAAAAAAGAGCTTTGGTTGAATATGGACAGTGTAACAGAAGGTCAACAATGTCGATGTCTTCTGGCTCCAGCACTTCATGGCATATACTGTTGAGTTCTACCAGTCTTATAGAATTAATCCTGGTTGACTACATAATTTGCCTCGGAAGGTAAATTATGTTTTGATTCGACCTGAGCTAAGCATCCAATTCTCCTAAGAACTAGACAAAGAGGAGCTGTCCTTCCCAAATTCAATTTAGCTCAGTAAAACATCTCAAACTCCTGCCATTACAAACACTTAATGTGAATAAGACTGGCTGAGGAAGACTGGCATTTCCTTTTTTTAATCCATTTGATTCTGGGGGGAGGAGGAGACAGCTGTTGGCCAGGCCCAGCTGTCTACAACGGCTGGCATAGATGAGAAGGGAGGAGTGGATTTGAACCAACCTATCTACACACACTCCCAAAGGAGGCTCCTTTTGAAGAATTCCTTCAAAACCCCAGATGATAACTGGATGCCTGTGTTTACCTCCCCGTCTGTAGTAGATCCGCCATCCCATACATCCATTACTTATACTAAATGATGTGATGGTGATGAGCACTGATTCCCTAATCAGCATGCGGGCCAACACAAGCTGAATTTTTAGAGCTTAGGAACATACAGTAGGGGATTATGAATGGCTTCGTTGAAATAGAGACCTGTAAACAAGGATGTTTAAGTTCTTAACAACTAAATCCATAGGTGGTCACTGATTAAATTGTTCTGACCTTGCACATTTCCTCAAAATACAATGGAACAAGACACATCACGCAGTGCAAACTGAGATGTGGGTGTGCCATGGTTTGAGGCGATTATGATATAAAGGTTAATAGTGAAGCCTTGAACTTCATTTGAAAAGGTTTTACAAGATGTGAAGGCGAACATTTTTCCAATTTTTATCAGGCAAAAATTTATGCAAAACAATTTCTCACTGCTAGTCCATATCTTACGCCCACCATAATTATTATGCACATAGTGACATTAGCTAAAATTGAAAATGTATTGGAAATGGAAGAGGGGCTGGGTCTACAGTCTGTGCTGGAATGCAGATTTGTTTTTCATGCCTTTTTATTTTAACACGCGTTATCAAAGACTAAATTCTGTGCCCCTTTATTTCCTGAGTTGGGATCAGACTCCTCTGTGGACCTTGTGGACCATAATGTAGGCTAAATGGCTGGTACCCAGGCTTGGCACAGTTATGTTTAATGACATGTCTTTATGATGGACTATTTAAGTGGCCTAACCCGGGCTATATTTTACAAGTTAAAGTAAAAGTCATTAAATATACGTACTGAGCAATGGATTTTTTACTAAATGATTTCCTCAAACACTTTTAGCCAAAGGAAATTTTGACAGTGTCAAAAAAGTAATTTGCAAATGACAAAATTGTCAATGAAAATGACAGTTAAGCCACTGATGGCTAAACAACCCTCTCACATTTATACATATACACTGCTACAAAATAAAGACCACAAGCTCTGTGTGTGTGTGTGTGTGTGTGTGTATATGCACACAACCATCATCATGGTCACACCTTTGACTAAGACATAAAAGGCCTCTCAAAGCCCTTTTATGTGCTTCTTTAATTAATTCCCCCTGAACAAGTAATTCTGTGCGCAAAGCCAATAGGTGCCCCTCATTGCAAGCAGCTGAGGCCACAGCTAACATCCAGCTTGAATCCACCAGCCTCTCATGTTTTAATGAGCTGCATGACAATTAGACTAGCTTTTAGTTTTAGCATGCAAGCCAGAAGATGCCAAAGAGTGGCTTGAAAAAAGAGTGTGCATCGGATGTAGCAGACAAAAAAGGGTATCAAAGGAGTCAAATGTGCCACTTGGTTGGTTGCTCCTTTAGTCCTGCTCATTAGAAGTTTAGTAACATAAGCGGCTAGAGCTCTGGCCAAGGGCTGTCCCAGTTTTTCACCATTAGACCAACACCGGGACTCATATGTCCCATGCTTCACTAGCACGTCTACTCAATGAGAACAGTTGAGTAGACCTACCTCGATTTAAAGGCTTCGATCTACATGAAAGATGGGCTATACAGCAATCCAGGTCTATCTTGTGGTTTATGGATGAGGTGAAGTAAAACTGTGCTGGCTAGCTTGCATCTTATCCTTCAAACGGCCAAGTAACCAGTAATAATTCTGTCTCACTGGCTCCAGAATCAGATTAATTGTGACAACAATTGTTACAGTTCTAGAGAAGCACAAACATCACCACAATCACAGAACAAAAATGATAAACCAGACCAAAGCTTTCAACAAACTCGGGACAGGGAAGACAATTTTGTCACATTTCAGATGAAATTCGTCTTCCCTTCAAATTGGTTCTCCTCAAGTGTGGTTCTTGTCATTATAAGTGCATTTTGGGGGCTTTGGTGTTCCAATCCAACATCCCTCCAAGCCCTCCCTAAGCAGCTGTTGGCTACAACTAACCACCCACATATTCCATGCTTTGATCAACCATCTTTTTCAGATCCCTCTCGCCAACCTGACAACACTGTTCATCCTCATCATCATCCTCCCAGGACCTCAGTAGTGCTTTGCAGTCTGCAGCATCCAGCAAGTCTAACCCTTGGTCTACACAGGTCATGTTGAGCTAGCAGCACGTCATCTACATCAACTGTCTAAATATGCCACTTCCATTTGTGTCCCTTCAAGTTCAATTTTTTTGGCCAACTGTCAAATAGCAGAATGTCAAGGGCAATACTATGAGGAAAGAATGAATACTTATACAAAATATGTCTGTGTGCTTTTGTTTGCAGAATGGGACGTGGCTTTCAAGGTACGAACCAGATCATAGTGTATATTTTTATTATCATAATGGTGAAAAATGAAAATGTAGATATATCAATGGTATGAAAGTCTCTATGTAATGAGTGAATGTTGTGGTATACATGCATGTATAAAATGAGAAGCTCGAAGTATGAAGAGAAAGAACAGATCACTGTGACAAGCCTTAAACAGTTGAAACACTTACCTAGATAGACCTGGTTTAGACAGCAGCGCTTGTAAAAAATTAATAGCAACCCAGTAACAAGAAACATGAGTGACATTATTGAAGGACAGCCAATAAAAATACTTATTAAACCTCCCACTAAAAATCTTGGTATCCTCTTTGACCAGAATATGTCTTTTGCTCACCAAGTTACAAAGCTTGTTCAATTCTGTTTTCTTTAGCTAAAAAATATTGCAAAATTGGGATAAATTTAAGCTTTTAAGATTCTCAAAATATTAATTCACACTCTCATCTTCTCCTGACAAGATTACTGTAAATCCCTCTACTTTTGCCTCAATCAAGCTGCTTTAAATCGTTTACTGTTAGTTCAGAATACAGCTGCTAGATTACTTACTAGAACTAGCCGTGGGTCCCAGATTACCCCTGCTCTTGCATTTCTCCATTGGCTTCCTGTAAAATTCAAAATAACCAACATGATGCTGTTGATCACATTTAAAGCACTGCATGATCTTGCCCACCATGTTATTTTTCTGGTCTCCTCACACCTCATTACCCTTCCTGACCACTTGGATCCTTAAACCTTGGTCTTTCGTCCATCCCTCACTCCAATTGCAAGACACGGGGTGATCGAGCCTTTGCAGTTTTAGACCCTAATCTCTGGAGTAATCTTCCCCAATCCATTAGATTTACCGAATCTTTAGACTGTTTTAAGCAGCTTCTAAAAACCCATCTTTTTAGGAAAGCCTTTTTTTTACAGACCCTCCATTCCTGCCTTCCGTTGTGGTTGGCTTTTGGCTTGGGTCTGTTTCTTTCATTTTATTTACTCTTATTTTTGTGTTAAACCCATTTTGTAACTGTGTTTATGAAAGTACTAAACAAATAAAACTGTACCTACTTATTTTTATATTGTGGTAACCTGAGGCCTTTGGAATAATAAACTGCTGCAGCTAGATCCTCAATTTGAACAGTGGCAGCAGTCCACCACCCGACCAGTATTTCCAGAGGTCAATGTCACATCACGTATCTCAATGTGTCAGTTATTACAGAAATGGGACTGCTACAAATGGAAATACTGTCAGGTTTCTGCATCTCTGAGCAGCTAGTCACCGGCACACAAACCATGCCATGTGAACCATAAAATGACAGGACAATATCACCTTCATCTGGTGTAGGTCATCATCAAGTGGGTTTGTATGCATCCATGTAATAAAAGTATGTGACAAAATATATGGGGCAAAAAAGATTAACAGGAATGAGGGTGGGTGAACTTTACAGAATACAACATTGTGCAGGAAAAAAATAAATATTTGGTAAACATGTAACTCTAATAAGTGTCTCAAACAAAGGAAATCTTTCATCACTCCCAGAAACGAGAGGAATGTATTCACTCTGTGGCAGTTTAGGGTGTGTCTATAATTAATGCCACCTCCTAAACAGCACTGACTGACTATGTCTCCTTTGTGCAGCCCCCAGCTCTACGGCACGGGGAATCTCTGCAGAAGAAAGGAACCAGTGTCAAGTGGTCAGATGGCATTTTAGTCAAACAAAAAATTTGTGTCAGCTCTTTCTGCCAAGGAACGAGAGGCCAGCGTTCAGAGCTGTTAGCCTCTCTCAAAGGACAGCCAGGGTTTAATGGGACTACACTTCCACTCCATTTGCCAGGCTGCGTCTTACAGGTCACACTTGCCTACATGGGAGCCAGCGACTGTCACTCTGCATACCTCTCTGCAGCCTGGGAGCTCTGCAATCACTTCGACAGCTGACAGAAGTCCACTGCAAGCCCAACTATGAAAGAATATCGAATTATTCACCCACAATTTATTTTCTTTTTTTTAATATTGAAAAGTACGGTTTATTGTTCTGTGTTGTGGGTGTGAAGACTAAATAAACATCAACTCTGGATTTAATTTCCCTGTGTTCTGATCGGACATTCTTTTTGCCCATTTTTGCACCGAACGATTTAAGAATATTATTCTTGAGTTACCCATTTTAGTTATTTCATTATAAAAAGAGCATTTTTGGAGATGAGGTAAAGAAAAGTTTAAGTTAAGCTTTAGACTAGTCAGAATACCTTGAAATCAATGCAATTTAACTCGTTTCAAGAGTTCTAATCTTAATAAAACTGATTTTATCCTGCTCTCAGGCTATGTCTGGGAGCAGCATAGCTCAGTAGGTAGAGTGGTCATCTGATGATTGGAAGGTTGCAGGTTCATCCTCAGTCCTGCAGAAAGTATGTCGAGGTGTCCTTGAGCAATACACTGAACCCCTAACTGCTCCCCAAGTGCCATATGGTGGCAGCTCACTAATCTTATACAATAGGATGGGTTAAAATGCAGATAATTTCAAATTTCCTTTTGCGGGACCGATAGG
>OMLC01078165.1:2640-15140 GCA_900302585.1 Regalecus glesne
CATGGTGACACGACTCTGGCCGAGAGGAGCAGAAGCTACATGCAGAAGAGAGAGAGAGCTGCCAGACGGCCACCTTATGACCTTGTGTGGAGCCGCTAGTCTACGGCCACACAGAGGACGTGTGGACATATCACAGAAGTCCTCTCTATATAACAGTGGACGGAGACTCAGTGGTAGAGCACACGCCTCAGGAAGTAACAGGCCAGATGCCGTGGGTTCAATCCCACCAGGGGGCGCCAGCAAAGGTCCACCCATCCATTGTCAACCACTTATCCCAAGTTGGGTCACGGGGAACTGGAGCCCATCTCGGTTCTCATTGGGCGAAAGGTGGGGACACACCCTGGACAGGTCACCAGTCCATCACAGGGCAGATAAACTAGGGGAACAGCGTCTTGCTCAAGGACACGTCGACACGCTTCTCTGCAGGTGCGGGGATCGAACCTGCAACCTCCAAATCAGCAGATAACCGCTCTACCCACTGAGCCATGCCGCCCCCAAGCCAGGAAGGGCATCCAGCCTTAACCCCTCAACCCCCATACAAGTCCGTGTCCACCCCCCAACATGGGGACTGATGGAGACGCGTGAAAAATGTCCTCTAGTGGGAGTGTTGCAGGCAAACGGTCACTATCTCACTGTTAGGCATGTTTCTCTTCACGGCACACATGCTGCACTGCTCCAACTGTTACAGCTCCCTGGAGTGTCTCCAATATGTCTCCAACCCACCCCTCACCAACACCACAAACAAAATGGGCAGGAGCCACCACATGTTTAAAAACCCTATTACAAGCAGGATTATTAGAAGGTTAATAATTAGATTTTAGATGAGTGAGTGTCCGTCTAACACGTCCCCTCCATCATTACAGCTGACGCAGGTTCATAACGACACCCTGGTTTTTCTCTACAAAGCTCCAGTTTCCCAGTCATGTCTCCCAGTGCTCATGGTGCTGGGCTGTGACAGAGGCTACGGGCTGTTGGGCAGGGGCAACATTTGGGCTTAGCTCGCACTTCCAAAAACTAAACTTCTGAACAGCGTCAGGGCAAAGGTCAAACTGTGTTACTCTGCAGTTACACTTGTTGAAGGCTGCTCAGCCCGTCTCACCAGTAACCAAACCACAAGCATGTCAGCCAACCACCCTGCAGACTGGTGACACGTCTTAACCAAGGGCCAGTCTTTTCATGATCATCTATTCCATGAGATGCTTTTTAGGGTTCAACTCAGCAGAGGGAGGAACTTATCTTACTGCCAGAGCTTCCACGAGGAACAGAGCTGAAGTTTCAGCACTGCAGAAGCTGTGGCGGGAAGTCTGTCTCGACTGTGCACAAGGTGAAACTGGGGGGAGGTGCTTTCAGAAGGCGTGAGCCAGTGCCACCGTGACTCCTCCCACTCCTGTCATGGTGTCTATTTCCAGAGGCTGGACGAAGGACATGGCTTTCATCATGCATGTTCTGTCCTCTGTGTGGCAGAAGAATATCCAGATGCTCAGGGTGAGGACTGGGGTGCAGGCCTTTGTAATGGCTGGGAGCTGGATTGAGATGTGAAGGGGCCTGGACAGGTCCTGGATGTTTCCAGTCAGTTCCTGGCTCTCTAGCAACCGCTCGTTACCTGAGGAGCAAACAGAGCAGACACTGAAACCCCTGCATTTATACAGATGTGTCTTTCCAAGCAGGACCAATGTCAACATGCCATGACGTCAAATGACTGACTGTTAGTGACTCGATCTGCATTCACCTCAAGCTCTTCAAGACACACTCGTCCTGTAGGGGGTCCCTCCTCTGACTTCCCCGAGGAGAACCACTTCATCTGGACACCAGGTTTTTAATGGGAGAGACGGCTCCCCACTCACACAGGAGAACCACTTCATCTGGACACCAGGTTTTTAATGGGAGAGACGGCTCCCCACTCACACAGGAGATATCTCCAGTCTGAGCTGAAGGCAGCATCCCCACCCTCATAGACAACACAGTGAGTTTACCCTGGTTTGACTGTGAATAGTCCTCATGACCACTGGATGTCCAGCCAATGAGCAGCTCTCATATGAACCCAGCCTTTAGTGGTGTGGTATCACTGTGTGGGGATGCTGCAGTCAGCTCAGACTCAACATGTCTCCTGGAGGACAGAGGACACGTCTCTCTCATTAAAATATCTGGTGTCCAGGGGATCTGATTCACTTCTTTTGTGATTCTCTTATTTGGATTATTGAGCCGGACTTATTTTACATCCAGGAAAATCACAATGAACAAAGGTTTTGTCAAACACACACACGGTGTGCTGAGAGGCTCTAGTCTCAATGGCCAAATTCAACGTTGAAGTTGTGCCACAGTGGCCAAGCTTTTACATCACCAGTAAAGCAGGAAGTAAGCTGTACGTGTCCTTGGAATCCATGTTTTCCCCTCATCTTGATTTGCTTCATTAACCTCCTTTATGGCATTTCTCAACACGCCCTCTGACTGCCTGCAAGTTCACGACATCCCTTAACAGTGGAGGGTTGAGGGCTTTGCCCTAAGGCCCTACCTCACCAGCCTGTGTCCACTTAACAAACTAGAAGACGCCCTCCTGCCATCCCAGGAGGGCTTTCTCACAAAGAACTAACGGATATTTGAAGAAAGATGCAACTATACCAAGAGATGGAATCTATGAAGTGCTGGAGACCACCCATCCACTGTGCAGCACTCAAATCTGATGACTGTAGGTCCCAGAAACTCAATTTCCAAAAAAGGGAGTTGGGCCTCCATCCAACTCAGGACTGCTGTGTGCTGCTACCTTGATCTATCCCAGTTCCCTTCTCTGCACTGATCAGATTAACCTGGGTCTAGACTGCCTTTAGCATAGGCACTCAGGATCACATAACATACCACAGCAGCTAATTATATAAAGCAGAGATCTGCTCTTATCAAACTGTTCTAAAAATAAGCTGCCGCCCCGGGGACACGGCCTGCTCCATCACTTATTATAGGAGATATTTGTGTTTACAACCCGAGGAGCCGACCATCAATCATGGCTCCAATTACACATCACTTACTGGAAGAGTGACACGCTTCCATTAATCACCTGGCTGCTTTGTGAACGCTGCAGAACATCTTTGGAATAGCATCCATGATATAAATCAGAGCATCTATGACCTGCACCACATGACCTATGTTTCTCAAAGACCTTTGATCAGCTTGCTGTGAGAGACCGGATGTCACATTTAAGTGCTCCTCCATCTCCTCAGTCATGTGCCGAGTTCCAGGCGTGGGGTTAGCATGTCATGATGCTTGGACTGATGCGTCTCCTTCTACTCCTACCTCCGTTCATTAAGGCCTATGACCTCACCCAACTCCACCTACTGCCACATCCACCCTCTCTACGGCCACTCCCACTTTATTACTTATTGTATTATCCTATTTTTCTATTATAGCATCTTAAGTATGTGTTTGGTAGGGTCTTGGGTTTTTTTGCCCACCCTCTGTAAAGCATCCTTGGGTCTTTTGAAAGGTGTTATAAAGGTTAAAGTTGCAATTATGTGTGTGGGATATCTTTATTGTATCTTTCATAGGTTTCTGTAACTAGGCCTCCCAGCCAAATGATTTCACACGAGTGTACTCGTATGAGCAGAGTGCCAGTAAAGATCTTGAATCAGGGAAACGGTCGCTTTGCCACCGAAACGGCTTTAATCCTTCAAGAGAAGCAATTTAGCTTTGTGCTTAAGACTGAGGAGAAAACACCAAGATCTATCAGAAGAGCTGTGCTCAGGTCCCTCCTGCTGCCGTGTCAGGCATTTGGATCTGAGCAACAGCCTCAACAGCTCACCTTCAATTATAAGATGAGTATCAATCTTTGTTGTCCCCGTTTCAGTAACGTACGATAATACAACCAGAGAAAACAAGCCATGTGCAGCCATAAGGGAATGTTTCCTTACCATCAGACGACAGTCTCCAAAAGCTGGGGGCCTCTTCGGTCAGCTTAGCTCCATCTGGAAGCGACAGGGTTACAGCCATGGTGAGCATCTGGCCCGGAGCCACAGCCAATGGAGGCATTTCCACCCTGGGAGCAGATTTAGGCAGCGAGGGGACTTTAGCAGACGACACAGAAGTCTTGACCGGAACAGAGTCTGTGCAGTCCAAGGAAATGGGGAACTGGACAGAAGAGAAAAAGCCCGTTTCAGATTGTGGCTGGTATAATTCACGTTATCGATAACCGTGTGTCAAGTTGAAACTCACTTGGATCATGATACATGATTTGGTTGTCTACACTAAGGACAGAAAGAATGTTACTCAACATTTCTCACAAAATGAGGTTTGAAAGTTTGAGGTGGTACCTCTGAAAACTGATTCTAGTTTGATATATCTTTACATTACTGAACAGCTCAATATTACGCACTTCAGCTTGGATTCTCAAAGGTGACATTTTAGCATTTCTAAACAGATACAGTGATAAAAATGGACAGTTTAAAATACCGGGGCTCTAAAAGGGTTTTTTATTTGACCATGTTTCCATCTAAGGGGTCTGAGAGTCCATCTGTCATCATGTGGCAATGCTGTGATTGATCCTATACTCTGTGAATAGTCCTCATGACCACTGAATGTCCAGTCAATGAGCAGCTCTCATTTGAACCCAGCCTTTTCTGGTTGCTATGACAACTGTATCGTTTATAAGGGTGGGGCGCTGCAACCAACTCAGACTGAAGAAGTCTCCTGTTTGAGTGACAAAACGTATCTGAATAAACTTCTGATCCAGTTGAACCGATTCACCCTTGTGTGATTTCCTTACCTGGATTACTGAGCATGTGTCAAGGTACCAAACTGAATGTTGGCTATCAACTGATAATATAGGACAAGGTAGCACTCACCAACAACAAAAGCCCTGTCATCGTGCTTTCCTAAGAGTTCTGAAATATTTAAGCCTGACCTGTGAGACCATCCTTGAGTCCAGATCCAGCACTTTGACTTGGTGATTGTTGGTATCTGCCACATACAGCAGTCGATCCCCCTCTCCAACACACAGTCCCCCAGGCTCATTAAAGAGAGACTCAGCAAATGCAGGGCCAAGAGCATCTCCAGCCTCTCCTGTCCCGGCCAATGTCCAACACTGCTTGGTCTTTGGATCCACCACCTTGATCTATAAATAATAATGCATGCCCGTGCACAAAGACACACACACACACACACACACACACACACACCAGGCGGACAATAGGAATAAACACGGGCTAGCTAAGAGAGGACTGTATGAATTCTGGTCTAGCGAGTCCACTGCACGGCACAATAGACTAGGAAACGGGAGACAATGCTCGTGTGTCCGGATAGCATTTAAAAGGCAACATTTCACAGCAATAGAGACACTAACTTGGATACAACTAAAGCCCTCAGTCTGAGCAGAGACATGTGTAGCACATCCACTACCTTGTGGTTGTAGGAATCCGCCACGTACAGCAGGCTTCGACCAGGAGCCCAGGCGACACCAAGAGGATGCTGCAGCTTGGCCTCCACACTCTTCCCATCCATGTCCCCAAAGGCAAAGAGGTTCTGCTCATGAGAACACAACAAACCAGTCAGCAGGTTCACATTTAGCACAAAAGGAATCCACATAACAGGACATTCTGACACTCGCCCCAACGGATCTTTTCCCCCCCTACCAAATTAAATCAAGAGGATTTATGGATACAATGAAAAGGCAACTTTTTAATCAGAAGATAAACCAAAGTCAGCGGTTACTTTAGGAGCTCCATCTTGAGCCTCTGTCATACGTGTTGTCACCTTCTCTCTGGGAAGTGATTACAGGACTAGTGACAAAGCCAAGACAGCAACAGTGAGAGAACAGTGCTGAGTGGGTAACAAATGACTTTAGGGGTGGATCTATTCCGACAGGAGCAGGAACGGAAGCATGGCTGTGGCGTTTTGTAGGAAAGAACAGAAAAATGACAGCTTCTTTATACCAGACTAATAAACAGAAGAGCTGGACTCAGGAAACCCCAGCCAAACACGGATAAAGGAAGGTCATTCAGCAGAACCAGGAGACAGCACGTCCGACAGACAAGCAGCCTGAAAGTGCCGAACGAAAAAGGATCAAAATGATTTAAATGTTCACTATGGGGAACAGCTTCCTTAACATACTAACAACACTAGGGCAAAACCTCGACTAAGGGTGGATTGTGGTTGGTCTCAATGCTCCAAACAGAGGCCAGTGTGGGCTAGTGGGCACCAGTGTCTACAACATGAATTCCAAACTGGCCACGGATCTGTTTGGTTTCTCTGATGTAAAAATCACTGCAGTCCTCCCACCAATGCCCACTCTGTCACAGATGAGGATGTTCACATCCTTGATAGGGAGGAAGGCTGGTCTTAAAGACCATCTATGTGAAGAGGGAACCACCATCCTGAACAAAGGTGGGGGTCTGAGAGTCCATGTGTCATCATGTGACAATGCTGTGATTGATCCTATTCCCCAGTCCTCTGTGAATAGTCCTCATGACCACTGAATGTCCAGCCAATGAGCAGCTCTCATATGAACCCAGCCTTTAGTGGTGTGGTATCACTGTGTTGTTGATCAGGGTGGGGATGCTGCAGTCAGCTCAGACTCAACATGTCTCCTGGAGGAGAGAGGACACGTCTCTGTGTGAAACCTCTGATCCAGGTGAACTGGTTCACCTGTTTAGTGACTCTCTTACCTGGATGGATGACTGAACATCCATCCAGACTACCTAAACATTCTAGCAGACAACGTGCCTCCTGTCATAGCAGCAGTATTCCCTGAAGGCAGTGGCCTGTCTCAGCAGGATAATGGCCCCTGCCACACACCAAACATTGCTCAGGAATGGTTTGAGGAACATGACAAAGAGTTGAAGGTGTTGCCTTGGCCACCGAATTCCCCAGATCTAAATCACATCCAGCATCTGTGGCATGTCCTGAAAAACAAGTCCAATCCATGGAGGCCCCACCTCACAACTTACAGGACATGAGGGATCTGCTGCTGACATCGTGGTGCCAGATATCGGAGGACACCCATAGAGGTCTGGTGGAGGCCATGCTTTGATGGGTCACAGCCGTTTTGCAAGCATGAGGGGTCCTAGGCAATATACGAGAGGTGGTTTCATGTTTTGGCTCATCAGTGTTCTTATCCTTTGATACTGATCTCAAACCAAACCTGTGCCCAAGAGAAAAAGTGGCTTTTGAATGGCAGAATGTATTCACGGCTTGGCTGATGTGTGCAAGCTGCAGTCTTCCGTCAGGACTCACTGGATCATCACAGCAGCTGGTGTGCATGTAGGTGAACGTCAGACAAGCAGAAAACTAAATAGAAACTTGTTTTACTTTGGCACCCCTCAAGACGCTCACCAACGGGTCTCTTTCTCCTCCGACCAGCAGCTTGACAGCTCCGTCCTTCAGTGCCAGGGAGCGGACGGTGCTGCTCTCGCTGTCAGCAACATACAAGTAGCCGCTGGAGTCCTCTGGGGCCAGGGCCAAGCCGGAGGGCTGGGCGAAGCCGGCTTTGTGTGGGTAGGCGTTGTTTCGGTTCTCCTCGCTTCCATTGCCTGCCCATCGTATGCACGTCCCTGCTTTGGACTCGCTGTACATGGTGCAAAAAAAAACAAAATGGAGGATAATAACACACTGCAATGCATTGGGGACAGTGCAAGTTAGAAGTGTGCTTGATTCTCAGGTAGACTATAAAAGAAGAAAGAGAGCCAGTTTATTTGGTCATTGTAGGCTAGAGGGACATTTGTCTTCTGCATTCAATCCATTAGATTTCACCTTGTGGGCCTAAGAAGGGATTTAAAAACACTAAAATCTATTGCCCAGCAGCAGTGCTCAGGAGGGAGTCCTATGATGGGCTATTTCTCCTCAAGTCATTTGTCATGACCAAAGATGCCCTCTGACGATACCTTTCAAAGCTAGTCAAGAAGTACAAACTACTGAGACCTAAACTATCAAGACACTTGTTGGCCAAGTATCTGGTTCATCACACGTGTCAGCAAGTGAGCCTAATTCACCACAGAACAAATCTACACATCCATAAATGAGGCTGGCACTAATATGCCCCTTGATGACTAGGACGAGGTTTTATTAGCAACAGAGACACGTAGAGGTCACCATGGATTCATCACAAATACATACTGGTCCCTCACCTTCCTTTGGGCAGCTTCCCATCTGCTAGGAATAAAGCCCAGATCTGGTGGGTCCCCGCCATTGCTATCCACAGAACATTCTCCTCAGCACAACCTACACAGGCAAACGCACACAAAACACGAGGAGAACAGACACCCACAAAAAAAAAAAAAAAAAGTGAAACATTTTCTTTGTGCTTTTGGAAGTTTTCTAGTTGTACTTGGTTGAGAAGTATAGTTAACATTAGGTCCAGTTGTGACAAGCTCCTTCTGTTGAATGTGACAATCGAAGTTATCTTACTTTGGCAGACAGGATATTTGTGAAATTCATCTTGACTTTCAGAAGCATTCAGTGACACAACCTTCATTCAGGCCTGCCAGCTGCTATTGGCTGACAGTTGCTCCCCTGGAGTCAGTGGCTATACCCTCACTTTGGACAGACCCACTCAAAAAGACAAAGATTTATCCACACAGACACACGACCCTAGAACCCGACTGCAAAAGGACCTACGGCCGAGCACAAAGCACTTCAAATGGAGGAGTGCAGGGAGGAGTGGCACTCTCTGGCAAGTACCTGTGGCTTGAGCACAAGATGAGCCAAAAAGAAGAAGCCTTATTTATGCCATGGAACATCCACCAAAATGTGTTCACTGCATTTACTCCAGCCTGCTCTACAGAGGCAGTGAGGGATTTGATGTCTTGCTTAAGGGCTTTGCCACGTTTTCTGCAGGGGTCAGGGGTCAAACCACTAATCTTCTGATAGCCTCAACTCTTGAGTATGCTGCCCCGATGGACTAGGTCACATAAATTCATTCACCTGTGGTCACGAACACGTAGAACACATTTGGTGGCACTCTGAATGAAAATGAATAGAATTAAGCATCTGACACAGAACAGAGGCCATGTTCTGTATATCAAAGAACCATGGCGTCTGTGTTATGGACTTTAGTAAAGGATATAGGATTACATTGCATGAGACATGTGACTCATTACCTCCCGTTTGCCACCAGAGAAACCAAACAAGTCCAAAAGAGTTCCTCTTTTGTTATAGAACACCTTCTTTTGTCAGAAATAGAAAAAGATGCGACTGCCTCTACACCTAATCATGTAAATGAACCGTGTGCAATACACAGACTATCTCCAAGACTCACCGGCAGAACCCAGGCACACATCCCAAGGAGAGCTGATTGGCTGTTCGGGTCCCATAGCTCCACCCTCTTTGTCTGTGCCCTGAGACCCAACTCCAGCTAAGGTGCTGACTTGTCTTTCCAGCAAATCAATCTGAAAGAGACAGCCAGCTAAGATTATTTACACACAAATGCTGACAGACACCAGAAAAATGGGATTTCACATTCCCCTTTTTTTCAGACTGGTATCCCACGTTTTCATGCTCACGATTACAAAAAGTAATCTGCTGAATGGTGTCTGGAGCACGCTTGTCCGACATGTATTTCAACGGGAGGATGTCTCAGACCTTTCTTAACCATCCATCCATCGTCAGACCCTTATCTGAAATCGGGTCGCGGGGGAACTGGAGCCTATCTCCGTTCTCATTGGGTGAGAGGTGGGGTACACCCTGTATAGGTCACCAGCCTATCACAGGACAGAGCAGTTAGGGGAACAGTGTCTTGCTCAAGGACACCTAGACACGCTTCTCTGCAGGAGCGGGGATCGAACCTGCGACCTTCTGATCTGCCCTGCTCTACCCACTGAGCCATGCTGCCCCTACCTTTTTTTAATGCTGGACTTCATGTCATTTAAAGCAGTGTTTTTCAATTAGGGGACATTCTTTGACTCAAGAAGTGGGGACAACCCAGCCAGCTGAATTAAATGTTGGTATTTTATCCTTATACATTCCCAATAATCCAGGAAAGTTGAATCAGCTCATCTGGACACAACTATCATTGAGAGAAACGTTTCATCTCTCACATGAAGGCATCCCTGGATGTGTCCACTAGCTGGAGGTGGTATTCACAGAAATATTTAAATAGATTCAGTGTGCATATTAACTGTGGTGGCTCAGTGGAAATGTGTTTGTCTCCAAACTGGCTGTTGTGGGTCTGATTCCACCACAGGACAATAAAAAAAGGCCATCTGACCTTAATCCCCCATGCTCGAGTAAATCTGGGCTATTCATTGTAAAGCACTTAAGAGTGGTCGATAGACCAGATGAACTGACTCGACCTATAGTGGGAGAAATTACGATGGTTTACCTGCAGAAAAACACAAAACTGTGGTATCAAGGATATGATAGTAAGTATAGTAGAAACATGTTTTGAGGTCGTCTTGATGGATGCTCAATAATCCAGGCAAAGGAATCGTAAAAAAAAAAGATATAGTTTTTGACATTTTGGAGTTGTGTTCACGGTCAGAGAAGTCACATTAAAACAATCCTCTGACAAGACCAGAAAGAATTTCCATAAAAACGGACAAACTGAATGTATACATTCTCTGAATGAAGATTATAAAGATACACATTTTTCACTGGGAATGTTACTGCAGCCATTTTAATGTCAAAACTATCTTGAAATATGACCTTTTCCCCTGAGAATAATAAGACTAGAGGTGATCTGTGACCATGGGCATAACTGTGAATCAGGATGGGGAAGATCAGTAGCGAGCAGGCCAAAGAACAGAACTGGGAATAAAAGGAATATCAGCCCTGTTTATGCTTTTTTAAAAACTTTATATGTGGTTTGTAGAAAGGTCAAAGGCCAACATTCTATTATGTTGAATGCCACAATATGCTTTGGTTTAAATGTTCAGTCCAGTATGAAGATTGTCTGAGAAACTCCCATTTAAAGTGTAGGGGGTTTAAATTGGGTTTCTGTGAAGCATGAAAAGGTCAGACGATCATGCTTTGGGACACAACTCAACAGATTAACTTTCGTGACCATAAGCACAAAGGCACGTTACGGAATTGTACATTTTTCAGCACAGTTAGTCTTCAAGTTACGTGAAGGCAGACCCCTACCTTTCGGATAAGATGGTTTTCTGTGTCGGCCACGTACACCATGTCACCTCTGATGGCCACACCTTGTGGGGAGAAGAAAGAAGCTTCTGACAGGTCTCCATCTTGTCTCCCGCTCTCAGGCCCTGTTTCAATGGGGAAAGGTCATCATGAAAGACGCCCTTGCTCTGTGGCACTCCAGAAACTGAGCCTGGTGCTGCAGTCCTCCTTCAACACAATTGAGAGGTCTGAGGTTCAAATGCTGCCGTGTGATGCTGCCACTTTTACCACCTGCTGTGAGGACCTGACACAGACTAGATACATGCCTCTGTAATCTGGAAAACACAGCATCTGTTGCTCCTCTGGACAGCCAATGGGACATCCAGAACGTCTAGATAAGTCAGGACACAACTACCCAACAAGTGGTGCCAACAACTTCCAACCCCCTTTATGCCTCCGACCCGCCACTCACCTCCGACCCTGTGCAACAGCTGCCCAGTGGAGGACACCACTAGGATGCAGTGATGGCCTGTGTCCGCTATAGCTAGCCTTCTGGTGCTGTGGTCTATGGCCACCTTTCCAGGGAAGGACAGGCCACTGGATGGCAGGGAGTCTCGGTACAGCTTGAGCCCTACACTGTGTGTCTTCAGCAGGTTCCGCTCCCTGTAGTATCTCATCGCCGTGTCAGCAAAGAGCGTCAGCCTGTCGTGGTGGCCTTCCCCCACCAAGGAGAACAGCAGCTTGCCCTGTGGGCCCAGCATGACCAGTGTGGGCCAGCAGGCGACCTCCAGCTCATGCCAGAGCAGTGCCTCGCCGTCGTTCACCACCGGGTGGCGGATGTCGTAGCGTAGCACAGCACTGCGGATGTTCTCCAGGACCTATGCAGGGTTGAAGACGGACAAGCTCTTCTTAGTAAAGGAGTGAGACCGTGGTGGTCAGGGTCAAAAGGATTCTTCAACACTGGCTCCAGCTTTTCTGGTTTAGAGCGAGTAAAAGGAAAACCCACTGGTTAGGAAGACTTAATACTCACCTTCTCGTTGGGGAACTTGGCAGAGTGCACACCCACGATCACCAGCCCATCTGAGAAGAGACGACAGGCAAAGACACATCAGCACATTCACTCAGAGAGGCCCCGGAGGTCCAATGATGCTTCAGTTTTCCAGGTGCCGGCGGGTCAGAATCACATCTTCTGTTCAGACTTGAGTGTGGGAGAGACGGCACGGTTAGTCAGGAACAGCACACTGAAGGTCTGCGATCAATTCATCATTTCCATGATTTGAACTGATCGTCGTAACAATCTGATTATAGATTCATCAAATCCCTGAATTGACCTTTTAACGGCTTCTCCCCTCATTGATATGTGAGACCGAGACATTCACACCTATGGAAATATGACTGGAAACTGTGAACCCCGCTCGCCCGGGAGGACAGCTCTCAGGCATGAAACTGCCCCCAATCACCCCCTC
>OMLC01078188.1:4377-15046 GCA_900302585.1 Regalecus glesne
CCCCCCCCCGTGAAGGACCAGAACCGACCCAGGGTATCCCAGAGCATCATCATCCCTCTACTGGCTTATC
Organism: Regalecus glesne; assembly: GCA_900302585.1. Taxonomy (NCBI): domain Eukaryota; kingdom Metazoa; phylum Chordata; class Actinopteri; order Lampriformes; family Regalecidae; genus Regalecus; species Regalecus glesne. The sequence continues at coordinate 4,448 of OMLC01078188.1, forward strand.
ATCTCCCCCACAGTGAATCGTGGTGCCCTCACTTCCCCGGGTACACTATGCACACGTACCCATGTGATAAGAGAGAAACCGGGGATTCATCAAACCAGGTGACCTTGTTTTCTGATGCTGACATGAGGAGTATGGGTGCTTTTGATGGTGGACAGGTCATCATGGGCACCCCGAAGGATCTGAGGCTACACGGCTCCATGCACAGCGGGACGTGATGCATTTGAGGTTGTGTCCTCCCATAACCATCATAATGAAGAAGACCCTCTGTTGGTTCAGATCGGACGGGATGGCCTTTGTTGCCCTTGGAGATCGATGAGCTTTGGGCCATCCAGCTCCCTGTCACCAGTTTGTGGTTCGCCCCTGCTTGGACCACCGCTTGTAGGTACCCACCACCACGTCTGACCGGGAGCATCTCACAGGCCTTGCCATTTCAGAGATGCTCTGACCCTGTTGTCCGGGCGTAACCATTCACCCCCTTGTCACTGTCACTCAGGTCTGAACTCCTGCCCACCTCTCCCGCATCCGACATGTAGACTACAAGAACTGATCGTTCGCTCACTTATCCAATCCACCCAGTCGTTGATATTTGCCCTCATTTCGAGACGATCAACACCATTCGGTTGACCTGAAAGCAGTCGTAATATTTCGGCCCATCAATAAATACCTATGCTGATTTGTATGCATCACCGCGTGGCTGCGCGTCCTTGACCGAGACCCCCAGAGAAATAGAACAGTTCACTTCTCCACGGAGAGCGATCCTATTGGAGGAAAGCAGAGGCTTCAATCGACTAATATGCACAAACTCATTATTTTTAAGTCATCCGACTGTTCCTCGCCATCTCTCATTACTCGTAATCAGACACAGCGTGGCTAATTGTCAGTGTGGAGAAGGAGTGTCACGCTGGGTAGGAGACAGAAAACGATTCCCGGGCTGAACCCTGGTGGCCCGGGCGGCAGCACAAGCACAAAGCCCGGTTCAGGAGGGAGAGGAGACAGGGAACAAAGGGTAGCGCAACACATGCTGTTGTCAATGCGTTTCCTGGGGTTCACCATCAGATGCCTGGGGTGATGCATACTAACCATTCGGAACTGCGCAGTTATCTGACATGTTTTTGTGTTGTCGTTTTTTTTTGGGGGGGGTTGGTTCAGTTAGTGTTTTTGTTTTACTAATTGGTTTTCTCTCTGAAAATAAGGACCCAGAGCTGGTAATTGGTGACATGTTTATGACTTTAGGTCTTCTGCCTTTTTGGTGTGAATGGAAACACAAATCCAATTAATTAAAAACGTGGCAATTTTTTGACAGTGGGGGGAAAAAAAAGAAAAGAGGTCAGCCTACGTACAGGCTCGGCTCCGCTTTATTATCTATATTTCACGATCATGTTGACAGACATTAATCTGAGGTGTTTCCCCCCCCGTTTTCTTCAAGCCACCGATGAACAGATGGCTCAACCGACTATGCTATATCTAGCTTTGGTCCCCCGACTCCTCATTCTCAATTCATAAACCCGGTTTTGGACTAGATCCTGCCCTCAGATGGCCCGTGAAGCAGCTTCTTATTGTCGCTCGTACTTGAGCGCGGGTCATATTTCTGGCCGAGGAGACACACGGGGAAGGTCTGTCTGGTCTACATGAAAGGGAAGAAAAGGTCTTTGTGACCAAGGTGAAAGAAATGAGGGTGCTACAGCCTCCCTCCGATGGGCTGTGTCTGGCGTTGCCCTGCGGTAAGGCAAGGTTATTCAGATGAAAGATGGTGTTGAGATTAGTGAGCCCTGCCTGAGCTAGTGGATGTCCAGCGTGCCGCACTGTGTGATTTATGAGAGTAGTGATATCAGCGGTCGCCACATGAATAAACCATGTGCCCAGAATTAAGGCCTTGTTAAATGATGCTAAGCATTTTCTCAGGTGTCCCAGACTCCAATTGGAAATCACATGCAAACATGGTATTTGCAGTGGTGCTTTCCCACCAGGCGGTTCTCTTGGCTGCACTGATTTCACATCTTCAGGGAGGCTCACCCTGATGAAAAACATGTCACTCCAGTGCAGCAGGGGATGCTGTTGTGAGGAAGGGTCTTCGACTTGTATCATTTTGTGCTCCATTAGAAGGCCGACTTTGAAAAAAAACCCAGCAATTATATCAGAAACGTTTAAAAAGATGAATAAAATAAAGAGTCCAACCACGTTCAGAGCTGGTTTGCGGGGCAATTGAGGACAAAACCACCGAGTCAGACAAATGCAGCTGAATGGATGGAGTAACCGTCACATCAAATGTTAAGTAATCTGATCGCACCGTCGAGCTCTGATGCCTCTTATTTCCACCTTTATATTGTCGAGCCTTGTGTAAATATATGGAAGGTTGTTGTGCTGACAAGTTAATTATCAAAGAAATTGAATCTCAGCGTTTCAGAAATGGTCTTCATGAATTGCAGGGGTCCAGATGAGTGATGGGGGCACATTTTCCCATTCACCCACTTTGTTCCGCTGCCCACTCAGTGTTCATCACATTCTTCATACATCTTGTGATTTCATTATAATTCGGTCAGAATGTTGTATTCTGTGAATTGTGTTTTATTCTGTATACAAGAAATGCATTGGATACCTGTCTGTCTCTCGGGGGAGAGAGCCCGTCCTCTGTTGCTCTCCCTGAGGTTTCTTCCTCTCTTTTTTTCTCTCCGTTAAAGTTTTTTTTTTTTTTGAAGGGAGTTGTTTCTTATCGGATGTGAGGGTTTAAGGACAGGACATTTGCATGAGTGTAAAGCCAACTGAGGTGAATTTGTGATAATGGGCTATATCAATGAAATTGACTTGACCTGTTGTGTTGTTATTCTATGTGAACTACCAGTGAGAGCCATGAAACCGGAGTGAAACTCCATGTACATGAAAACCTACATGACCCACAAACCGATCCTGATTCGGATTTCCGTTTTGGCTGAATTCAGATGATCAACTCAATTGCCACGTTTTAAATCTGCATATAGCATGAGCTCAAACAACCCCCAGAGAAGTGGTGCTGCATCTTAAAGAACATTTCAATCCAGAGATACAAGCAGGTGTCCCATTTTCACATCTGAGAAAAGGTTTCTTTTTATCACTACATTAAAGAGATTTCAGTCACAGATCCTCACCAGTCAAAGATGCACCAAACGAGGCAGAGGGATAGACACCCAGACCACATTGCATGTTGCACAGGCTGTAATAATGAAGGGCCTTGCAGGGGTTGATGGGCAAAGGTAGAAATGACATTTCAGTCAGTGGAAAGTCAGGATTTTTAGGGCATGAATAAGTCTTGATTTATCCGATCATGCATAATATATGAGGTTTGTTTAGCGGTCCAGCTTGTGATCCGAACACTCAATGGTCAATGTAAATGAAAAGGATTATTCTCTGGTTTCCTTCCTTCCTTTCCACAAGGCTCTCAATCCATGTTGCCAACGTGTGTTTGGTCTTCAAACTTTTCTTCATAACACAATACAATGTCCATCGTGTTACCAGAGGACAATTCTTTCCCATGCAATTCAAAATGCAGCTCTTTGCACCCAGTATCTATGGGAATTATTCGCTCGGTCGAAAATGAGAAGTCTGAAAACTCCCAATAGAACATTTAGAAATATGTCTTTTTGTTTGCGGGGGGGATGGGGGGTCAAAGGTAGTCTGCCTTGTCATAAGATTAGAAATCAGTGACACGTAATTGCATTTTCTCCTGGACTGGAGGATTCGAATGGGAGGAGGTACCGGGGGAAGGGTTTCATCTGAGGCACGACTCTACGGCCTCTCTAATGAAGCCTGACTCTATAGTTACCAGCAGCTAGCATGAATGACCAGCAGGGAGGGTAATCTCCTTGTGCTGCATGGTTACACCTATAACCTTTAGATCACTCCAAATTAGGTTACTCTGGGAGTCCCTCAGTGGTTATTGCAAAGCAGATAAGGTAGCCTGTAGCATTCTGGTAAAAAAAAAATTGCAGAAAAACGTTCACTTGGAATTTAGATTCCAAATAACATTGACTTTGCAAAGGCGTGGTCTGCCCGCGGGCCTTCAGCTGATAAGCCGTTCTCTCTGGAATTCCACACCAGACTGCAATACCGAGCTGTGTTTCCGCTGATTGGTTTGCATTATGTAGATGTAAATTAACACAAGCAGGACTGGGCTCAGTCTGTTGCAAAGTGAGCACGTAGAGGATCGAGATGAGCTTGGAAAACAACCGGAGTCCATAGAGAGAGAGAGAGAGAGAGAGAGAGAGAGGGGGAAAGAGAGGGAGAGAGATAGAGAGGGAGACTTTCTGACTTTTGCCAGTCAGTCGTCTCTACTGAGCATCATCCGCAGACGCCTGTGACCCAGTGGACCAGGATGCTTAATTGCATTGCGCTTTAATAAGTCACACGCTGGAAACGTGTGCGGATGTTGCCTTTGATGGATAGCTAGAAGAACAGAGGTGACTCCATTGCAATGCTTTTGAATGGCCCCGTGGACGGGTGTACAACGTTACCAATGGGTCCACGTATTGACTGTGACACAGGTCTCCTACTATACAACGTGTCTATCTGAACTTTGTCAACAGAAGCTCAAATCACCTGGTCACAGGGGCCGCTCTAGCTCAGGGGCCCTAGAGGCTGCGGGTTTGAACCCACTGCATGTTCCCCAATCCTCTGTGAATGGTGCTCATTACCACTGAATGCGCAGTTAACGTCCCAACTTGCATATGAACCCAGCCTGTTGTGGTGTGGTATCGATGTACTGTTTATAAGGAGGGGGGGGTGTTCGCAGTCAGCTCATGCTGAAGATGTCCCCTGTTTGAGTGACAAAAAGTTTCTGAATACACTTCTGATCCAGTTGAACCGATTCACCCTTTTTTGTGTGATTTCTGGATTTCTGGATTATTGAGCATGCATCAAGACAAACCCACTGCAGGGCATCAGGAGGGACATTCAGCCTTAATGCACCACACTGACTTGGATAGATAGGCAATCTATCCAGGGTGGTTCCCTGCCTTCCGCCCGATGAGTGCTGGGATAGGCACCAACAGATCCGTGACCTGACTTAAAATCAATGTTTGATGATGACATGACATGACATGACAACACCTCATATACTTTGTGCTTTTACTTTCATCAGTTGCCTGGATGGTACTGGTATTTCAGCAGCTAAATGGGTAAATGGGTTTCTCTAACCCATTGGTGTAAGAGACGTGAAGCGTGGGAGAGATCCACTGAGGATGGGGAAACCCTTCGGGAGCATTGTGTTACCTGTAAAATTGAAGGCAGTTGAATACAGAGGAACAAGCTGTCTGAGCAAAGAGAGGGAGCAGAGGTACAGGAAAGCCCCAATGATGAGTGTCATATTGATCTTAGTGGTGCCTCATTGTTCCCTGCTTACAGATTGTGTTTCTGTAATTAGTAATGAACAAGGGATTGCTCAGGTTTTCTGCACCCCTGCCAGATCCTGTTGTGCGTTCCCTAAACTCAAAAGTTAAAATGCATACAGGAGGATTGGACATGGACTGTTTTAGGTAAAACAACACCACAAAGATGTTTATATGCATACTCAATAATCCAGGTAAGGAAATCCCTAAAACGGATTCAAACTTTTTTGTGAAGTCAATGTTATTTGTATAGCCCATTATTAAAAATTAACAATTTAATCAGTAGATTTTTGTGACAAAGACATTTGCCTGTAACTTTCTCCACATTTAACAAATATATCATTGCACCATGTTATTGAAATATCCTGAACTGATCAAACATATTTTACTCAAATTTGCAATCTTATTCTTTTTGAAAATTAAAAACAAAAACAATTGAAATCTGGTTTCAGTATTCCTTGCTTTGCATTTACATTAAATGTAGACTAGGACACGTTTCCACTATTGTCCAGTAGCCCCGTGACCCAGTGATTGGTACTGTTGCCTCACAATAACGTCCTAGATTCGAATCTTATCCCAGGTACGGTCTGTGTGGGTGTCCTCCAGGTGCTCCAGTTTCCACCCACCGTCCAAAATACATGCTTTTTGGGGTTAATAGTCCTGCCTGTACCCCTGAGCAAGGCAATAGGAAAAATAAATCGAGTTGCTCCGTGGGCGCTGCAGCCTATCACTGCTCCTGAACAGTAGGCGCGGCTAATTGCCGAGAAGAAATTTCGTTGTATGTTATTGACAAACTAATAAAGTTTTCGCTACATCGCTGAATCCGGTGAGGCAGAAGAAAGTCATGAGAGTCAAGCAGTTTCTTTCGATTTATCAGGATTTCTCATGGCAAACATTCAAGTTAAAAATCATCGCTATCAGGATTCAATATTTTATTGTCATTGGGTGCAAACATTCTTGTTTGTAATGAGACGTTTGTGAGGATGGTTCCCCGTTGCCGGACTGCGTGTAGTTGAACGGCAAAATGGAGGACGCAGATTTCACACATCTAATCAGGAAACACAGTATGGAGATGTCACCAGCCCCCCCTTGTTCCGTGGAGGGCTGTGCTATGACCGTTGCCAAAGTTGTTGGTGCCCGAAGCATCAAATCTGCAGAACGATTCTGTGGCGATCTTCCTGGACGAGATGGACAAAGTTAATCAATTGGTCGCTAATGGAGTGTCGGTCTGTGGAGTCACTGTGTCGGTATTGCCTCTCTCCGCTCCGGTGAAGAAGGTGCTGCTGTCTAATCTGCTCCCCTTCATTAGCTATGATGCACTGGTCGGGGAACTGTCTCGTTTAGGGAAAACAGTCTCTCAAATGAGAATAGTGGCATCTGGTTGTAAAGATCCCGTCTTGCATTCCTTTAGGTGTGTTGCTAGCATGGTGCTAAACAACAGGAATGAGGATCTGAAGCTTGACATTAAGCTGGCAGTGGATGATTTTTCATATCTCATGCATGCAACGTCAGAGGATGCTAAAAGTTTTGGATGTCATAAAGAGGGACAGAGCCAACCTGTGTTGGTGGCGTGTCGGGTTCGTACGACGTGGCTGGATCTGTTGGTGAGCGTCCCCCATTACTGGGAACCCGGTGGAGCAAATGATTCAAACCAGGAGCTTGCGGAAAGTTGCCAAAGATGTGGATGATGGAGCAGTTGGAAATCAGAAAAGGTCAAAGGTTAAAAGTAAGAGTTCGTGAAATTTGGACACATGGTGGTCGAGGGAGGGAGGACACATACAGACCATTGGGGAACCCGGGAAAGGCAAATTTTAAATTAAGAGCTAGTAAAGTACTTGACCACCCCTCCCCCAGGTGATAATGCAAACTGAACAAGAATTATTCTAAAACGTTATTAAAGTTTATTTTATCATTATTTAGTTCATTTTTCTTCTACATGTTCTTGATGTCAAATGGGATTCGACAATTTTTTTACAATTGAACACCAGTAAATTGAACACCAGTAAATTGCAAACCATTGAAATGCTACTTTTGAAACTCCACATCTATGGCAATAATAACTACTTTTTTATAGAAAAAGAATGTATTTTATGCATCATCATAGTTATATGCTTCTTTTTGTTGAAATGTATACATAGCTTCCTCAATATAATGTAAATATGTTAGTTAATTTCTTAAACCATCAGGATACATTTAAACCATCAATAAAACAAACCAACAAAAATAATCAGATTAATGAATCAGATGACATTGCTGCTGTCACAACAAACCAGTATGTTGTGCTTTAAACAGCCTTGGTTTATGAAGGGTGAGGCTTTGTGTTGCTTAATGTCCTGGAAATCGGAGCTCTGTAAAGGGTGTCGGTGAGAAAAATACTCTTAGCCAACCCTGAAGCCATGGTACGTCTAGCATAGCCAGGCAACTGTAAAAAGAGCTTTACATTTGAGCGAAACCAAAATGAATTATTTATTTAACCCTGAACAAAAACAAGCCCTCTTTTGTTGCTCATATACTTATATCTCAATTAGGAACACAGAGCAGAGAGACAGCTGGAGAATCTCCAACCTGCCCCCTGACCTCTTGTAGGAATAATAAGGAGAAACGTGATGAGGGTGACACTAAACAGACCAGTGTTCTGCTCAGGCCTGGATCATCATGGCACAATAGCACTTTTGCGTACTCCATTAGATAACCTGACCTTGGTGCATTGTCGACAAGCCACTCGGAGTGTTTGCAGTGTCAACAGAATTCATCGTATGAGCAATACTTGTGTTAATGTAGGCTTTTATTCCTCTTGGTAGCTTGGTGGGTCAGGAAGGTCAGGCAGGGAAAATTGGAAGGAAGTCTTTGTGGCTGGAGGGGGAGGCTGCACCGGGCTCAATAGCCTTTCAAGATCAGCTTCTGCAAAATGCATCCCTGTTGAGATCCTTGATCCTATAAGAAATTTATGAGTGAGCAACTGTGTCTTCACTGTGTCATTATGAGCTCATTATTTTTCTTCCTCTCCTGTAGATCCATGACTTGTCATCAACTCTCCCAGCTTGTGTTTGCTTGAGGAGAGTGGCACCTCTGTCACTTTAGTTGCATCTCAACATCCACACAAAACATCCAGGGACCAACAGGCTGCAAAATAAGGTAAGTTTCAGGCCACATGGCTCTACCTATTATATCTGTATCTGTTGAGCTTTTCAAGGGCTACACAGTGGATACCTTTACTTGCAGCCATCCTTATAACGTTTTCAAAAGCACTGAATTGCCAAACCCCTCTACTTTTCAAGGATAATCACAGATTTCTCAAAGTTGATATTAATGTTGTTGGCTTGTAAATGAGAATCTGTGAGATTAAAGAAATATCGCAGATGAACTTTGTAATAACCGGTAGTAGAGGTCTAACTGTCAAGAGTGATGAACGGGGCCATCCAGAGACCTTTTGAGGGACGGGCTCAAAATCAAAAAAGGGGCACATGGAACAAAATTTGCTAAAATATGTCAACTTTATTTAGATATTGAATCACAGTGACCCTTATCCAAGCAAAATTATTATTAAACACATTATTTTTTGAAAGGTTCACGTGTGATTTTATTCTATATTGAAATTTTAAATGGTCACTCTATGGGACACTTTGGGTATTCAGGGCAAAGAGACAGGGGCTCAATCCCCTATAGCGCCACTCTGCACGAGCCTGGTCATGAAGCATGGTCAGTCAGTCAAACATGGTAATTAAACTGGATTTTTTTCAGAGAGGTCATTCTGTATCAAGTGCGGAAGATACATCATCATTATAATAGTCCATAAGATCAGGGAGTGAGGTGGTGGGAGCCGGAATGGGGTTTGGGGTAATTAAACTGCTGAGGTCATCTGGATTAACATGTCTAATATTATGGTATGATGGTATGTAAGGGCAGCATAGCTTAAGAGGTGTAGGGTGGCCATCTAGTAATCAGAAGATTGATGGTTTGATCCCCGGCCCCTCCAAAAAGCTTGTCCAAGTGTTCTTGAGCAAGACACTAAACCCCAAGGTGCTCAAATCTTGTGATGGAATGGTGACATGTCTAGGATGTGGCCTTGTCTATCGACCAATGAGCACTGGGATGGGCTCCAGCATGACCCCATGACCCTACTTCAGATAAGCAGTTGACCATGGGTCCATGGGTGGATGGATTGACGTTTCAAAGAAGAGGTTAAATGTGGAAGATGTGCTACCACATAACACGTGTGCACTTTAATAAGTTATCCTGTTGCCGAAACGAACGTGTCTTAAACCTCTGCTTGTTCCACTGGGCTACTACTTAGAGAAAGTGGGAGGCTGATTGATTTTCTTTCACGTGTGAGTGAACTACACACACCTCTCAATGCAGAAGATTAGCTGAACATGTGAATGCTTGTGTTATTGGATGCAGCCACTCAGAAATATTGAACACTACCCCCGGGGTAGTTTCAACACGCAAAAAACACATGCATGATACACACAAGCCGAGTACTCACAGGATCATGTGCTAGGGTACACATACACTAATACACACACACACACACACACACACACACACACACACACAACCTCGCTCCTACCCAAGCATGAAGTAAGCCCTGGACAAACGACGTAATATTCACAATCATGTCAGACCAAAAATACAAAGGACTGCATAATAAATCATTGAAACTTGAACATCTCTATTCTCTCCAATCTTAGGGGGGAATACGATTAACATTTTTCGGTCAGCGACCAATTTAGACAACACAAGCATGTTAATCCTCATCTAGATTTGAGATGTAAAAAGCAAACATGTTTGGCATAATCATGACAGCTCAGACTGGTCAAAGGCTCAATTTGGAGGAAAGCGATTTGAATCTAAAAATAAAAAAACTCCACAAACCAGACATCATAGCCAATCCAGGGTTATAATCTATCTCCCTTTAGATATTCAATATTCAGGTGTGTTTCTGGCTTAAGTGAACAGCAAACCTGTTGTTGTTGCAGCCGGAGGTCTGCCACCTCTTTCTGATCCTCACTGTGCAGCCTCTTTAGCTCCTCGCAGCTCTGTTTCACGTGGTTGTGTTCCCTGACCAGCTGGGCGTTGTCCCTCCTCAATGCTTCAATCTCTTCCTTCAGCTGTGACTGTTCGCTCAGTACCCGGCTGTGCAGCATGCTGGACAGAGACCAGAAAACAAATACACACACACACACACACACACACACACACACACAACACACACACACACACACACACACACACACACACA
>OMLC01078258.1:0-32384 GCA_900302585.1 Regalecus glesne
TCCTTGCATATGTCCCAACTCTTTCCTCCCACAAACTCTGTTAAGTAATATGTGGATATGTGGGGTGAGATATTATAAACCAGAGCTGAGAGCTCTTCAGAGACTCCAACGCAACAACTCAACAAGTTCATGGAGCTCAGCTATCCCTTGTGTAGATATGTACATAGATGGTTTGGATGGAAATAATGGAATCAAATGTCCTTCATTTTACAGTCAGTGGCTAAATATGCTGAAAAAAGTCAAAGAATTAAGTCAATATCTCATATTAATCATGGAAATATATCAGGGCATAGCAGTCAACACCATTCCCTCACTGCAAGAGGATTCTGGGTTTGAATCCCGTCCCAGGCCCTTTCTCTGTGGAGTTGCATATTCTCTTAATTTCTGGTGTGTTTCCTCCACATGATCCATTTCAGTCCCACCATTCAAAAGACATGCATGTTAGCATTGTTACTCCTGGCTGTGCACCTGAGCAAGGCAATAGGAATAAGAACTGGAGCTGATCCCTGGGCGCTGCAGCTGCTAATAAATGCCTGAACAAGACATATGAGATTCCCCAGAGTGGCCAGGATCCAGGTAGATGTGAAATTGTTTATATTCTTATTATAAGTAGACAGTATTTCTCACACTGGCTTCTTCTGTCAAGGTTTCTTTTTTTATATTCCTGTTGCTTTGACCTCTATCATGAAATGGCTGGAAGGACTGCTTATCATATATAAAACGTTATATCCCCGGTACCCTTGACCCTTTACAGTTTGCCTGCTGTTCCAATAGGTCTGGAGATGACGCGGTCTCACTTACTCTACGCACCATTGTAATACACCTAGAAAAGAAAAACACCTACGCCAGAATGTTGTTTAGCTCAGCTTTTGCCATCCAAGCTCATTTTGAAACTCAGCAGTCTCTTTCTGAAACGCTCTATTTAATTGCCAATTTGATTTCTTGACAGCTAGATTCCAGACTGGGAGAAAAGGCAGAACATGTTTATCTACATTACTTAGCATGTGCGCACCTCAGGGCTACTGTTTCAGTCCCCTATCATAGTCTGTTGACACATCTGGGTTGCCAAATAAAACAACACTATTGTTAAATTTTCAGATGACACCACAAAGACTAGACTAACAAGTGACAGTGATGAGAGGACCTATGGGAGCGAAGTGGAAGATTTAACCATATAGTGCCATGTAACAACCTTTTCATAAAGGTCAATCAGACAAAAGAAGTCATTGTTGACTCAAGAAAGATCAGAAAAAAAATCACATTCCTATTCCATCAATGGGTCATCTGTTAAAATTGCGGACAGTTTTAGATTTCTCGGTTTACACATCACAGACACCCTCACATGGTCTCGCGACACCAATTGCATCCTCAAGAAGGCACCTAGTGTGTTTTCTGTGATGTCTCAAGAGTTTCTAGATGTGATATTGCTCTTACTGTGCTTTACACTTGCTGTTGTAACACCGCAATTTCCCCCAGTGGGACTAATGAAGGAATATCTTATCTTATCTTTCATGAGAACCAAAACTCTGACGAACTTTTATCACAGCACCATGACAAGTCTTGACAGGCTGTATCCAAGTGTGGTTTGGCCACTTGACTGCTCAGGACTGCAGACTGCTTGGAAAGACTGCAAAGAGAGCAGCAACAATCATTGGCATAGAGTTACCACAACTCCATCATATTAACCCCACTTGCAACAAAAGGAAAGCCCCAAAAACACCATTAAAAGGGGCGGCATAGCTCAGTGGGTAGAGCGGTCGTCTGGCAATCGGAACGTTGCAGGTTCGATCCCCGGTCCTGCATACAGCATGTCGAGGTGTCCTTGAGCAAGACACTTGGCCCCTAACTGCTCCCCGAGCGCCATATGTTGGCAGCTCACTGCTCCTATACAATAGGTTGGGTCAAAAAAGCAGAGAAATCCAAATTTCCCCTTGCGGGGACTGATAAGGGAATCATTATTATTATTAAGAAGATGAGCCAGCCTGTTGTTTTCACTCCAACCCTCTAACAAGACGCTACCGGAGCATCAAATCACACGCCACCCATCTCAGTAATGGCTTCTCTCCACAGGCAGTTCGGTAGCCGAACAACTGACGCACCCATATTCACCCTAACTTGTGTTATTCTGTACTGTATATGATGTATATAATGCATGTGTCCATAGTCTACGTAGGTCTGTTGAGGTTTGTTAGGGATGGTGTGTCCCTTTGTCCCTGTGTCTCTCGTGTTAAGGCAGAGAGAGCCAGTGCCTGGGATATCCATTGTATTCAACTACACGTGATAATCAACTAGACCTTGAACTCATAATCAGCCTGCGGGCCCAAAATGCCAAAAACCTCCAGTGATCGGCACTGTTGGCTCTCTGGTCCTTTAAATGGACCTTCAGTGCAGCAATGCAGTTGGTAGGACCTGTATAGTGGTTCAAACTAAGGCTAACCTAGAAAATGTTGAAAACGGTGGGTCATGGTGACAATACCTATGTAGCAACCCAGAGAGGTGGACATAAAAATGTAGTCTGGGATGTACAAATGCATGAACAAAGGCTGGGAAACAGTAATTGGAGTTTATTTTGCCTGATAGATGCATGATAGGATTAACACTCCTGCCTATGCCCTTGACCAAGGCAATAGGAAAAAGAACTGGAGTTGTTCTCTAAAGCGCTGCAGCACCCCACTGCTTCCATACAATGAATGCAGAAAACATAGTGGCGTAGCTCAGGAGGTAGGGCGGGTGGTCTTCTAGTCATTGGAGATTGGTGCAATCCATCACCAGCCTCTGAAAACAGTTTGTCAAGGTGTTCTGGAGCAAGACCCCCTAACTGTTCCCCAAGTGCCACACGGTGGTTGTGCTCACTGCTCCTATGCAAGAGGATGTGTTAAACGTAGAGAAGAAATTCCAGCAGCTTTGGTCGTGTGGCGACTAAAAACTATTCTATTCAATGTATGTACAATGAGAATTGAGGAAAGCTTCTTATTTTTTGATGGCATTATCTTGCACTGAGTGATGAGAAGAGGCTATTGTCTTTTTTCTTCCCACGGCCGTTTGAGAGCCAATCCAAACCAGCAGTTTGATATATTTCAGATAGAACAGCAGTAGTAAGTAGTCTGTACTGCCCTTATTATGACTTGAATTCCAACTAATTGTGCTACTTTTAGGTCTATAGCTAAATAATAAAACATGGGATTGTTTGAACTGATCCAATTCTCTCACGTGTGAAGAATCCCTTTGACTACAGAATCCTAATCTACATAATTCTAATAGCACATCTACTCCTATACGGTTTTTGGCACTTAATCTGCAGCTTCATTCACTTGACCATACCTTGTTAGGACCAGACACCTGCAACCTTGTACAAGACTGTATCTAGAGACCAAGAGAGCACCCCCACACATAGAAGAAGACCACAAAGGAGACTCAAACATTCACTCCTGATGAGAGTGAAAGGACCAAGGGCAGACACCTGCATTCGACACATGACTGTAAAAGACAGCCTCACACATACCCTCTTTGTCATAACTAGACTTGCCTTGCAATCTGTATCTGACCCCTCCAGCAGGGAGCTCATCAAACATCTTGACTAATATTGATCTTGAGACTCATCTGGCTGAAGAAGTCACCTGGTGAGTGACGAAACGTTTCGGAATAAACTTCTGATCCAGTTGAACAGATTCACCTTTATTGGGATTCCCTTACCTGGATTACTACGCTGGGATCAGGACTGTTCAGCTATTGTTGGGTAGATATCGTGTCTGCTTGGTGCGTGTGATAACTTTGGTTCTAACGCATGTGGATCTGCGAATACAGCTTCCTCATGACTCGCACGGAAAAAGCGAGTCCTGACCACCACTAGTGCAAAAGACCCGATGCGTCAAGAATGCCTAAACTTCGGACAAACGACAGAAAGTAGCCCCGCAGGTTTGACGGTAGTGCTTGGACCATGGCTTTTAAGACCTGCCCTGGTCATAAATCAATGGAGTGGAGTGACAAACCGATGTTACAGCATGCCAACGATGGTATGTCTGAAGTGCAAAAGCGTTCACTCTTTCGTTTGTGAGAAAGGCATCGGCAAATAAATGCAACACGTTCCCCAAATATGAAAACATATTTTTTTAACATCGATCACGACCATTGCGCACTCGCGATGTTTATATCATGCAAAACACGAATTAGACTAGTGTACGACAGAGAGATCCAGTCATGGAATAGCGGATCGAGAGATGCGGAACGTTAAAGAAACTTCCGCACATGCGCCGTGGTCCAACACATCCCCTTGTGCAAGGTACCGCCCACAGCGCTCGGTGGTACTCTACGCACACACTCCCTCTATCTATCTCTCTTTCTGTGCGTCTCGGTCTCTGCAGACAAGTACCGTTCTCTCTCTGTATGCCTATCCTAGGCATGGCTTACGGTTGCACTCAGACATGGCACTGCTACATTACACCCTCGACTTCAACCTCTCTGCTGCAGGTAAGATGACTGTGACCACGCTGGACACGCAGCGTGACGAACGCACCACCGCAGCGACGTGACCGGGTCGCTAGCTCAGTAGCCCCGACGGCGTTTTCGAAAACACTTTTATGTCTGATGCGATAAATGAACTGAAATGCAGATAGGCAGCCGAGAGGTGCTGTTCCTCTACAACATTTAGGTTTATTATTGATCGTTCTCTTAAACCTTATCCCGTAGGAACACACGCACTCATCCAACACACGCTACTGGCAGCTTTAACCCTAAGTGGATCCTAGGCTTGACCTTTTTCCACGTTACCCCTGTCACTAGCGAGTTAGCTAGCTAGCGTTAGCCCTTCAATTCGTCAATGGCATCTTGCCCCCAGCATTTTGTTTTGCTTTCAACGCGGAGTGGAATTTATCTTTGTAACTGTAATGTGCCGAGTCAGATGATGAATAACAGTAACGATAACAAAGCAATACCTACACCCCGACTGAATATGTCTTAGTTGAAACGCGGTAGCCTGTGGTAATGTGGCAAACGCACACTTTGTGAATTGTTTCAGTAATCAATCTGTCAGGGTTAATTGATCGATGCTTTGAACCCACCCTCCCTGACACTAGTCATTTTGGTTTTAGCCCATTCCCAGTTGACTGATCTAGAAAACCTAGTTCAGTTCGGTTTAAAAAAGTAGGTGTTCAGTGGTTTTCAGTGACAAACTCTTTTTTTTAATGAAAACCAATGCAAAAATTCTCCTTAAATTCCATTGTTACAGGGGCACAATGGCACCATCAAATGTCTTTCGCGTAATTTGATTACTTGTATACAAGACTGACTTATTCCAGAATGATAAGGTTTTCTTATTGGTCTGTACTGTGTACATGTTGGGTCATCCCAGAAAATAACGGATAAACACGGATGGGAAAAAAGCACTGAAGGTTATCTTGGTGGTGCTGTTGCCTCACAGCAAGAGGGTCCTGGGTTTGAATCCAATCCCAGGTCCTTTCTGTGTGGTGTTTGTGTGTTCTTCCCGTGTCTGTATGGTTTTCCCTTGATATCCTCCCACTGTCAAAAAGGCATGTTGAGGTTAATGCTCCTGTCTGTGCCCCTGAGCAAAGCATTAAGAAAAAGACCTGGAGTTGGTCACCAAGCGTTTTGGCGACTTTCTGTCCCTATACATCGGAGCGGTTGAATGCAGAAGACAAATTTCATTGAAACCTACAAGTAGCCTTATTTATTTATGAATGAGATCATTCATCATGTTTCCTAAATGTGAAAAAAGTACTGTATTGTGGACTGAAAAGTCCTAAAGAAAAATACATGCATGTTAGGGTTAATACTCTTACCAGTGCATATGACCAAAGCATAGGAAAAAGTAACTGGAGTTGATCCCTGGACATTACACGACGGCTGCTCGGGGCACCTAGCAACATGGCTAGGATGGGTTAAACACAGAGACTGAATTTCCCCACAGGGATTAATAGAGTACATCTTATCTTATCTTTAACTGGTACACTGCAAGTCCAAGATGATGCTGGTAAGCTTGTGCTGAGTGAAGGGTAAAGTCAGTATCGTTAATGTTATCAATGATTTTTGTTTTCTACCCTCCTTTGTCATTTTCTCTTTAGCTGACTGTACTTCAACAGTCCGTGGTCTACAGTCCATATTTCAGGAGCAGGAAATGACAGAGACTGTACATGATACAGAGGGGGATGGATACCTTGCGACTTTTGTCGGCAAGAAGGGCAGGTAAGCACAATAACTGCTTGCTGTCATTTTATTTTTCTAACAAAAATAGAAATAGAGAAAAATATAGTTTGGACACTAGAAATGGCTCTCATGGCATTTTTGAATCACCACAAGTGAAGTTAATAATTGTAAATGGGCTTGTTCTTATTTAGCGCTTTTCTAGTCTGAAGATCACTCAAAGCACTTTACAGTGAATGTCTCACATCTACCAAGCTTTGCGGCGGGATACAAACCTGCAAAACCTGACTCCCAGGCGTGCACTCTACGCACTGAGCCACCACGGCTCAATATGTGTGCTCTTCTTTGGACGTATATGACACACTTTCCAAACACACTAGAAGATTTCACCTGACATATCTCCTAGTACTGACGGTAGAACGAGACTTGAGTTTAGTTGAAGTATGCAATCTATTCATAGTTAAAAGACAGAAACATCTTGAGTATGTATCCCTGTGACCCAGTTAAAGACTAGAGGTGAGTAGGCTTTTGTCGTAAGGCTGTAGAATAACCTACTTGATTAACTCAGGTTGGTGCCTCCAGTGGTGTAGGGGGTTAAGACACCTATGTTCAGTACATCTCTGCGTCATGCAGTTGGGTGTTTGAATCCCAGCTGCGCTGTTTCCAAACATGGCCAGAGGTCCATAGTTAGTGGGGCATAATTGGCTAAGCCTCACATGGATATAGGGGTTTAGGTTGGATAAATTATTCTAGGGGGTGCAGTAAGAGAAGGCTGTGTGGCCTGCAGACTTCTCAACTCAGGGGACAGTGAGGAGGCCTGCACTTTGAGAATGGAGGGCACGAGGAGGTGCATAAGGCTGTGTCAAATCTCACAATATGAGGGGGCAAACCCATTAAGTATTTTATAGGTTAAACATATCACTTTAAAGCCAGATCTGGCATTAACGGAGCCAATAAAGGGAGGATGAAATTGTTGTGATTTGATCAAATATTTGCTATATTTTGAATCAGGAGAATATTTTTCAGTGCTAGTGTGTGGCAGGCCGGAAAAAAGGACGCAGTAATGTAATCAGGATGAAATAACTTTGTCTTCTTTCCATCAATTGTAATGAATATTTAGAATTAGAAATTTAGCTTTATGTTCAGAGGAGTATACTGATTTATGCTGTATACTGTATATGTTGTGGGCTGTGGTAGCTCAGTGGTGGAATGCGCACTTTGGGAAGTAACCAGCCAGAGTGTTCAAACCCAGTGCAGGGGATCAGGAAGGGTATCCAGCCTTAATCCTCCAAGCTCCAGCTAAGTCAATGTCCATCCCAACAGCGTGGGGACTAATCATGAAAAATAAAAAGTGACCTATCACTGTATATGTATATGATATTGGATCTGTAAACTTCAGTAGAACTGGACTGGAGCATCAGATTAGTAAAACCTCCATTCTGATGCATCAGTCAAGCTAAAGTAAGTAAAGTTCAGCTCTGGTAACATATAATTGTGCAATTTTTTGGGGAAGTCAATGTATAATATCCTTCACTGTGCTTTGTTGTGTTATGTTTACAGTTAGTCTTGCACTGATTTTGGAATGTATGTCATCTCGCCTTAAGTCTTGTTCTCTTTTAAGCACCAGGTGGTTCTCAATCCAGTCCTTACCTCCTGTCATGTAATCAGGGAGGTTTTAGGCCTGACACAACAAGTAACTGGAAGAGTACACACAGTAGAATGCGGATCCCCTCTGGGCGTATCTCCCCTATCTGTTGCTCGGACTTGGTTGAAAAATCTGCCAAGAAGTTAGCATTTAATTGCAATATGAAACACGTTTTTCAAAATCACTGAAACCACGAAAGGTCCTTAGTCATTACTGTCATAACTCCATGAAAGTTATTAGGCTGACAGGCCAAGTAATATGCAAGATTAGCAGTTGACAGGTACACCCACAAACGGAAAGGGAAAAAAGTTTTTTCTTGTTGTTTAAGACCAGTGCCACCCCTAATTCAAATGAATGGGAATTATGGAAAAAAATATTGTGATATACATAACTCAAACTAAAAAATGTAGCAATTCAAATATTTTGCCTGTCTGTCTGAAAGTGCAGCCTCCCAGTTAAATGCAACCAAGTCTAATGTGAACTTGCACTCTCCAAAAATAAAAGATTTGCCATGCCACCATTTTGGCCGCAGTCTAGTAGCTCTGCCTTTGCTACTGTTTCAGAATGTCACAGTCAGGACACCTCTGGCTTTCAGGGTGGGTTGGGGTGGAGTGGTTAAAACAGACATTTTTTAAAGGGTTTGAATCACTGCAACCATAACTATTTGGCTGATAGGTCCTGTAGTATGTATGGAAGATGAGCTGTAGACATGTGTAGTATTCCCTCCAGGCTACTGACTGACAGAGATAATAAGGTAGGAAGTAGCAATGTGCATTAACATAATCACAGAAAGTAATTATTTTTTTAAGATCCCACGATGCAATGGTAAAGCAATAGTTTGTAAATAAAAAAACTTGATCATAGTTCTCCACACTTTTCTTGAAATTATATGTAACTCTAACCTCGTGTTTCTCAATCAGGTCCTTGAGGATCACCAGTACTACTGGTTTTCTATTCTGCCAAATACTCGATTAGGCGTGTGTGCGTGTGTGCGTGTGTGTGTGGCTAATCTTGCATACTACTTGCATACTACTCACTCCCTAGCTCAACCTCCCTCTCTCTCTCTCTCTCGCTCTCTCTCTCGCACATTTTTATTAGGTACATTATTTTTATCTCAAGTGCTGTAGATAATTTTTTTCCCCATGTTTCCGGTTCAATTGACTTGAGTGCCGCACAAAAGTGTTGTCCAGAAAAAACACTGGTTTCTCTGTCCATGTGTGCATGTATCTGTCCCCTGCTAATCTCGCCATACTATAGGGCTGTTAGTCTAATCTTTTTTTTTCTTTTTTTCTTTTTTTTCACAGTTATGACAGGACCTCTCATGGTTTCAGTGATTCGAAACCCCTGAAAAACTTGTTTTATACCACAATTGAGCGCTAACTCATCAGCTAGTTTTTCATCTAAGTCTAAGCACCAAAGAAGGGGAGATAGCCCTATGGGCGTTTGCACTCTATTGGGTGCACTCGTCTGGTAAAGAAAGGTCAAGTTATTGGGACTTATGTTTTGCCTGAAGCCAAATGCCTTTATGGTCTTGCATAGCTATCAAGAGGCTAACTGACATTTCTTTAGTTGCCCCAGGCTGTGTTCTTTGAGCCTAACAGAGTTCTAGAGATGGTCTTTGGAAATGTTGTCCATCATCAATGTTGTCCTTTTTTTGTGTATTCAGATCATTTCTCTCCTTGTTCTGCATGAAGTGCTTTATTGCATAAAGTGAAATTAGAAACCAGAAACCAACTAAAGAAAGACAAAACAAAGCACAAATACAAAAAGCACAAAAAGAACAGATATGAAAATGAAATGATGTCCTCCATTCCAACACAACAGACACCAAAGTATAGGAGAGAAATGGGTACACATTACTGGAACAGTGGCTGTAAAGGCGAATAGATATCTGGACAATAATGAGGCTGAAACTTAAACATTAGTTCATACGGTGACCGGCTTTGAGGCCATGACAGCAGAAATGATTATTGTAGGAGAGTGGAGAGCAGAACAAGACCAAACACAGATTGCCCCCCCCCTGTGAGAAATGGATCAAAACCAGTTAGAAACCACGGGTAGTCTAAGAGCAGGGGCCAGATTGCTCAGATGGTACAGCAGACTAATATGCTACAATCCTTAACACTGCGGTTTACAATTTGAATCCCAGTGTTGTCTCTGGCACAGCTGTGGGGTGCAAGGAATGCAACTGGCAGCGCTCTGCCATTTCTGCTAGTTATTCCCACTGGTGGTGGGAAGTCTGTACAGTGGAGGGGAGGGGGGTCCAGGGGTAACAATGTGGGTGTTCATGCTTGATAAGTTCTCTATAAGGAACCTGCTGCTGGCAGGTGATAAGAAGCAGCCAATGACTATGAATTTAAGAACACATGTGGCCAGTCTGCAGCCTCCTGAACCTCTGCAGGCAACTTGTAATGGGGAAGGCCGGATAAGGACATCATACATCAAATAGGAACGAAAAGGAAATGCATTTTTCAACAAAAGAGCTGAGGCCCAATTGCATCTTTACTGGACAATGGTGATTGGTTGAGGCACAAGGAATGGTTTAAGGTTACAATATGTAAGTTTATCTATTTAGACGAATTAATCCGAATAAAACATCCATAGGAATTGTATAAATGGGCTAATTTAAGTATTGCTTTTCCTCTAAAAATTATATCTCTTGTCTATTTTGTCATAAAAACTTGACATTCTTGCAGTCAAACACAACAGCAGGTCACCACCTTGCAGCTGTGGGTTAGTACAGCCTGCGTAGATCAAACTGTAATTATATGACTTGAATGTCTTGATGCGCACTCAATAATCCAGTGAAGGAAATCCTAGAAAATTGAATCAGTTTATCTGGACACAAATTTAGTGGGGAAATATTTCATCATTCATCTAAGTGACTTTGTAAGAGACACATGAAGTCCCTTGGAAGAGTGATATGACTTGAGCAGCTTAACACGTGCTTCATAAATAACATTGTCTCTCCATCTCTCTCTCTATGTCTCTCTATATCTATATATCTATCTCTCTCAGGTTTGTTATTCTGCGTGTGCACTCCCAAGGTTTGATTACCATAGATCTGCAATGTTATGGAGGGGATAACATTGTGCAAATAGACAATGTAGGTAACAAAGGTGCCTTACGAGAACATCTTGAAAGCCAATTCACACGTTTGTTAAGACAGATGCAGCTTAACTGGCACCACGACTCTTTTCACTTTCTTAGTCATGCAAAGTCACTGATGAACACATTGTGCAGAGATTTACAGTGTTCAAAATGCTAAATTACTTCTTCATAGCTTCTAAATGCACTGGAGAAGAAATTAAAGGAACTCCTACAAGGCAATATCAAGAGGATCAAAAGGTAAGTACTAAAAGATGCTTGCTTCGCTCACGTTGCTCAAAGAGGATCTCTGTAGCTAATGCTCAAGCCTGAATGATGCAGTCATCTGTTGTACGTTTGCCACCATTTTCCCAAAGGTTACCCGCTCTCTCCCGTGGAGCAGCTGTTGATCGGTTCTGGCCCACAGCTGATGGCAGAATAATGGAGTATGACATCGATCAAGTGGTGTATGACAAAGATTCTGCTTACCAGAATATAAAAATTTTGCACTCTCAGCAATTTGGAAACATCTTAGTGCTCAATGGAGACATTAGTAAGTATAGACCACACAATGATGCACTTTATTATTTTGTCATATGTCATTTCAACTTGTAACGATAACATATGAGACTTGCATTCTTAACTTTTTCTGCAACATTGCATTTATCTTCTTCCTCTCATATTTGACTTTATATAGTAAATATGTGAAGATTGTGGTGTTACTGTGTTTTCATTCTTTGTGAAGTAGCTATAAGAGCCTGTGGGAGTCAAATCCCATGTAGTGAAAACCTACATGGCCGCTGATTCTGATCACATAGTACTTTTTTTAATACTCGGGCACTTTACATCATAGGGAGGAGAAAAAAAATGTCACAAGGAGAAAAATCAGTAGACATATTTCACAGATACTCCAAAGTGTATATGTACCCTAACTGCCCCATCTTTAGCTGAAAGTGTATTGTCAAATACCTGATGTAAATTTAGGTGATACTTGATTTATGGATGATTGGTTGTGCTTGGCAAGTCATGTGTAAACCATTAATGTGCCTAAATGTTTATCTGATAGACCTGTCAGAGAGTGACTTGGCCTACACACAAGCCATCATGGGTAGTGGACAAGAGGATTATGCTGGAAAGGAGGTTCTGATATTAGGAGGTGGTGATGGGGGGATCCTTGCTGAAGCTGTCAAACTCAAACCAAAGATGATCACCATGGTGGAAATATCCTTTTAATGAATATCTGCTCCTGGACATTGTCTACCCATCCCCCCTGTGCCCTGGCAGTTGTTTATGCTTCTAACTTTACTGGTTCATTATTATTTGTCTCTTACTAAACATCGATGCTTGATTTAGAATGCCTTGACAAATGATATACATTGACCAAATGGTGATAGATGGATGCAGAATGCACATGAGGAAGACTTGCGGTAATATCCTTGACAACCTCAAGGGAGACTGTTATGAGGTGAGTATTAAATATTGGTAGTAAAACTGGAACTACTGCTTTTTTCAAATTTTGGAAATAACATTGATTTTTTTTTTTATTACCATAATTTGTTCCCTTGTCATTAAAACCCAATCAGGAGAAAATTAAAGCTCATTAGTTGAAGCTGGTTGAACATGATCCTTGGAGGTGCTGTGTCTTACGCTAAAAACTAGGATTCAGTTGTTTAAAAAAAAAAACAGGTCTATAAAAATAATAAAATCATGACAAAAGATGTATTAGATCAAGACCTAGCAGGGATTTTTACAGGGTAAACTTCACTGATGGAAAGGAAGAAAGGAACATTTTGAGCGGTTGGTTATTTGCTATGCAAGTTAGTATCTTGGTTGAAGGTCAGTTTTTACATGTCAAGATAAGCCATGATGTTGTGTGGAAGGGAAGGACACAGACCTAGACGGAGCGTGGGGGATTAAGAGCAGATGCCCCTCCTGATGCCCTGCAGTAGGATCAAACCGCTACATCTGGCTCATCATTTCCTGACGCACGCTCTACCACTTCCTAAAACAGAAAATAAATAACACACATTGAGCATTCTGCTAGATTGTTGTGTTCTATAGTTGCCTTGTTTCTTGTGTGTCTTCCCACTTCAGATCCTAATCGAGGACTGTGTTCCTGTGCTGAAGAAATATGTCCAGGAAGGCAAGATGTTTGATTATGTCATTAATGACCTAACTGCTGTTCCAATATCAACAGCACCAGAAGAAGGTTTGTATGATATCATGAGAGATGTTTAAAATGTTAACATCCATTTAATCTCTAACATCTATAATTTCGCATTCCATCCATTGGTTTGGTTTTCTATCGACGATTGTCTCAACCCGTACATTTGTTCTCTGTAGATTCCACTTGGGCATTCCTGCGTCTTATCTTAGACCTGTCAATGAAAGTGCTGCGTCCTAGTGGGAAATACTTCACACAAGTAAGTCTTCCCATCAGAACTGTCAGCCATAAGTCGCAGCCGATGAAACCAATATCACTGACAGACTCTTTAATGGCTAATATTAGGTGCTGAGTGTCATTCAGTTTAGGCCATATCAGACACCATACCTTAATCAGTCATGCAGATACGATTAAAATGTCTGATGTACAAGGATTTATCTTGTATTTATATCCTCATGATCTCAGGAAGTACATAAACAATCAGAATTTTGCAAAACAAAATGCAGAATATTATGTCGTCATCTGCAGATGATCGCACTGCTATGGATTCGTTTTAAAGCATTTTTCTATCTTGACACTGTTGACAGAAAAATGCTAAACCTGGTATTTTACATACCTGGTATTGCTCAATATCCGTGCCCTGGCATCAGATAAGGGGGTTGACGATGGATAGATGGACGATTACTTTGCACAACAATACCACACATCATAATTATTTGAGTGCTGAAAGCCTTTATCAATCATTTTTCCTTACAATGATTTACGCATATTTTAACTGTTTGCTTCTCAGGGTAACAGCGCAAATCTAACCGAGGCACTGAGTCAGTATGAGGAACAGCTTGGGAAACTCTCATGTCCTGTGGACTACTCCAAAGAGGTGGTGTGTGTGCCCTCTTACTTGGAGCTGTATCCTTTCATGAAAGCTAAACAGGTGTACCAAGTATTGCCTGCAGTGAGGTCCTTTTTTTGGGGGGGGGGGCAGCATAGTAGTTCAGTGGTAGAGTGCATGCTTTGGGAAACGACAAACCAGACTACATGGGTTAGATCCCACCACGGGGCATCAGGAATGGCATTCGGCCTTAATCCCCCATGCTCCATCTATAGTGCTGTACTTAAATTCACCAGTAGTATTGCAGTACCTGACGCTGTGCTTAAGCTTGAGAAAGACTTCTCGACATGCAGCCGGATAGATAGAGCTGTGATAGACTTACATACCTCATGTTCTATGTGGTTTTTTTCTCATGTCACCGCACAATTAATCCTAAATAATCCAGCATTAAGGTTTTACAATTACAATATTAATGAATGATTTTGCAATATTTAAGTCTCTAAAGGCTGCACATAAAATCATCTCATATTGTGATATTAGTTTACACAATAAAATAATCATGTAGACATTCCAGCCTCCCTATTTGGAAAACGCTTGGATGTGAATCAAGCACAGACTGTGGGTGTACTTTCGAGTTGTTCCTGCACAAAAAAGTGATGCAAACAATTTTGAACCACTAAACTCAAAAGCAGCGCATATCGGTTAAGACTGATAATCTCGTCATTTCTGGCCACTCCAATGTTCAAGTTGTGAAATGCAACCCAATGATTTTGTTCTCAAAAGTGGTTTTGAAAATGTCATTATAATCATGATCACTCACGAAAGCATCATTTTGATGAGATGGGATTCGTGTGTTTAATCTTTAAGGACTAAAACTGAAAACTAGTTGAACGAACAACCAAAAAAGTCAAATTATCATAAATAGCTATAATCCAATTACAGAATATATTGCTGCATAACTTTTTCAATGTTGCACAGCCCAGATGCTGCCTTCCTCATGCACATAAAATTCACAATAACACAATTAACTTTTGAAACAGTTTGTTTATAGACCCACATATGGGTACGATAGCATAGCCCTGTATGATTATCTGCTCTATTTCTCTAGAATTCCACTAGTTTACTGCTAGTCCATGAGTGCAGGAAAGGTCGCAAAACTGCTATTGAAAAGCCTTTTGTTCCACTCTGTTTTCAGAGGAACATTCAGAGGCTGCTTGATGGAAGGGCAAGTTCATGTGTGTTGATAATGCATTTGAAATGACGTTAAAGTATCACATGAGAACAGTAGTGTTCATTGGTATTGGCTAGTTTGATGAAACTTTGGTCAACCTTTGTGTTGAGGAATGTAAATGAAACCATATAGCGAGACATCTTCCTCGAGTCAAATGGAAGACAGGGTTAATTGTGCTCGTACTCACCCGTTGGGGTGTAGCAGTCGACGTTCCTTAATTAGCAACTTTCAGCTGGGTGTTTTACATGGTGTGGAAGAAGTAGAAACCTCCTGATCGCCGCTTCCCTGCCTGCTGGAATGTGAAGGTTCCTCCCCTGCTGGGTTGCAAATGGGGAGAAGATGGCACTGTTTTATTAGCCCCTCTGTCACATTTTTTCCTTGCTGCCCTCTTTTAGGTGTTTGGTTTTATCATTGTATGCTGAAACTTACCTGATTGTATTTTTGTCTCATTTTCTGGGTTGGACTCTTTATTTTTATTTTATTTTATTGCATGTGCTTTCAAGCAGGAATTGTCGGACTATTTTGATTCGCTTCACAGATTTGACACACTGAAATGTAGAGTAACAACCGTCTTGCCCCGAGCGCTTGTTCTCTTGATATTATTTTACACTTCGAATCTGAATTACACGGCTCGTTTTTTTTTGTGTGTGATAAGTGAATGCATATTCTCTGTCCAGTTAAAACTGTTTGCTCATTCGAGTGTTTTGAAAAAAAAATAATTTTATTTTTCCAGTTACTGTTGGTTGGTTGGGTGGTTTGATTCTTGTTACTTTTCAGGATATCTTAAGGCAGCACGACCCTGCCCAGTGGGACCGAAGAGCTCAAGTCCAAATGTGTTTTTAAAAGGGAAAAGTATCCTTACCATTCATGGCACTTTTTGTGCCAGTGTTGGTTTTTATGTGATGGTTTCTATTGCTTAGCACCTTTTAAGATCTCCTGCTGGATTTTTTTTTTCTTTTTTTACGTGTTCGGTTTTGAATTTTCTGAATCTGTGTTAGGTGGATGTAAGGGAAAATTGATGTAGCTTGCGCATACAAAGGGCACATTCATCGCTTTGATCGTCATAGTGGTGCTTTGTTACATTTATTTATTCAGTTCACCAAAAGCTGTTCTATCCTACTTAAGAAAAGTAACTTGTTAAACGCTGGTCACCTGCAACTTAAACTTTGCAGGGGCTAAATGTCTCGACTCGAAAAGTAAATCGGGGAACGATGATACCCTGATATCACACACATTTGCAATAACATCACTGAAGGACAACTGTTGGCATGCATCTTAAAGGCGTTAGCAATATTCAATACAATTGGAGCCAGAGGGTAGGGACAGTGTTTTGCTATGGATTCTGTATTTCGGTAAAATCGGGTCTTTTCTGCTGATGTTTAGCCAGGTTCTCAATGTCGCCACAGGGATACGGCCAACTGTAGACATCGGCTTGCACCGCATCCTGAATCACAATCTTGCATTTTGAATGGCTGAGTGAGTGTGAGGAGAGATTTCCAGCCAAGGGTGCGTGATCCACTCGAGAACAGTTGATAGTATCCGGACAAAGGGGGATGGACGGATCATGTGAGTCAGATCATAAAAATGCGAAAATATGAGCAGAAATTACAATTGGAGCTCAGAATAGACAGTTGCATATATTGCCTTAACTACTTATGTGAATGTAGTTGATAAACCCAACTGATAAAACTACTGTACCCTGCATAAACGCTTTATGGCCAATCATATGACTCCACCAAACCTGAACCACGATATGGTACAATGCTGAATAATGATGACTCTTAACTGCTGATTACAAACGTCACGTCTCACAATTCACTGGGCTAGTCCATCAGATTGTTAAAAGAAAACTAAAAATCAGCTTGTATGATGGCTGGCACTCGCTGTCTGAAAACCAGATTCACAACAGTCTCAATGTGAGTGATGATTTACTGGCCACTGGGAGGATGAGCTCTTGACTGTCCTGCCGAGCCTTGACTTCAGTGGGTGATATGATTCAGCTTGTCTCATACTTTTGGAAAAAACATTGATCGGGGGGGACTCGGAGAGCGGGAATGGAGAAAGGGATGCGAGTCTAAAGCTGGGTGCGTGGAGATGCAACTCTGACAGTTTGTAAAGTTTATTGTATTTCCTGCCCGCTGATGTCGGAATTCCTCGGAATCACGGGGCAGGACGGGCCCGGTGGTGCAGCAGGGGTGGACGTTTCAACTGAAAGAGTGCAGCATCATGATGGGTTTCTTTTCCCCGAATTGAAAGTGGTTTAGTTAAGTCATCTTGTCCAATGTGGAAATAACATCTGCTGTTGATGTTTCTTAACGTGGACACGGCATGTAGACTCATCTACAGCCTAGTCAAATCAGATTTAGGCTTAGGATTGCATTGCACCACAACAATGCCATAAATGATGCTTTTCATGAAGACTATGAACGCAGACCTTTTGAAAATGTTTTCAATAAATAAGATATGAAGTTGTTTTGTTCTGGCATGAATGGTATTCACTGGAATCTGACTTTTGCCAAGAAATGGAATTGACCTTTTCTTTTTACTTCACGTCTACTCCAAAGTCTTAGTTGTTAGCCTGGTGCAAGGTGAAAGTGGGGTTACATCAAGGACCAGCTCTGAGGCCTTCCTTGTTTATAACCGGTTATAACAGGTTGTCACGACCCCTAATGGGAGCAGCCAAGTTGTTATACTGGTTGTGCACAAGCAGCAGCAGGTAAATCAAAGTCTCTCCCTTATGTTAAATGTTCAACTCCCCCGCAAAACTTGAGCAGACTGGTTTGACAAACTTGTAAAAGCCAAACTTTTAGTTTGAGGGGTTTCTTACATGCAGTTCCATGCCGTTGCATTGTCTTCGTTGTGTTAGGTCCTGGGCTCATGGCTGCCTATTATCCAATACATTTTTCACAAGTGATGTACTTGAACTTGATTTTGGCCAGAAAAGTCTTGCAGAAAGGTAGTATACAGCTGGCTGTAAGAAGAGGGTTTTTCAGTGCGTCTTGTCTGCTGGTGATGTTATTTGAATGACTTTTCAAGGCTCAAGGTTTAGTCACCTTTCTGAAAAGTGTTACCCAAGTTTTAAGCCAGAATATTAGTGTCTCCCTCTCCCATGCATTTCATCTGAATTATATCTTCAAAATAACATTACAATATGTAAATAGCGTGGCACACGTTTGTTTCTAATATGGAAATAAGAGTATAAAAAGTTTATTACATACACTACACAAGTTATTCGGATTATCCATGACCCTGGTGAAGCCATAGTCATTGCAAATTCAGGTGAAATACAAAGGTTTGCTTCCATGAAGTGTTCTGTATCGGCGTTGATACGCAAATATTTACAGCCAGTTTAAAACCCTGTGTGTGGGGCCTCAAATTGGGATGTCGTCCAACTCGGTGTTTCTCAGACATGTCAAGATGTCTGCTGACTTCTGAACTGCCTGTTGATCTCGTTTAGGACCACATCTGAGCCGGGGTCTTCATCCACTGTGATGGCTCTATCTCCAGTCGGATTGCCTGCAGAAGGGAGAACACACACACCGCGAATCACTGCTTGTCCTTTGTATGTCAATGTCAGAGGTCAGAGGTACTGTTCTGCAGGGAGACCTGTCGTGTTTGAAACGTGGGCTGGCACCCACTGTAAGAATAGGAAATTTGACTTGAATAGAATTTGCGTGCATAAGGGTAATTACTGCTAAACAGGATTCAGGATGTTTTGGGCTGGTTTATTTGTGCTTCATATGTGTTAATCACTTCACATTATAATTTCATGAGCAATTTCATGGCAATGAGATTTTATTGTATTTTCAATGTGAACCCGATTTTTATTTATTTATAAAGGACTATGGTACAGTTTAGTGGTTTCATGGTGGAAAAGGGTAATAACTAGAAGTCTATCCGTCGTCAAACCACTTATCCAAAGTCAGGCCATGGATTCATGCTGGAGCCTATCCCAGTGCTTATGGGGTGAAAGACTGGGAAACATCCTGGACAGGTCATCATTCCATCTCTGGCTTTGATTGGTTAGGGGGTTCAGTGTCTTGCTCAAGGACACTTGGGCACGGTTTCTGTAGGGGCCAGGGATCAAACCACTAATCTACATGACTGGCCTACTCCGTGAGCTATACCACCCCTCATAAATAGAAATTTTTATGTGAAATAATTAGTCAACTGAAACTAAGTGAGACAATTCAGGTTGTGTTTGGACCAGTTCATTATTCTAAATTGTCAACTGTCATTTTCAAATGACACCTGTCTATATAGAGAACTGGGCATAGCCCTGTATGTTAATGCATTTTCATAATCCTCAAAAACAAATTCTAACCGTTTTTAGTCGGTGCTTTGGGCTAAACTCAAAACCTGAATTTCCATTGGCATAGTTTGGTAACTCGTGCTTTCAGCTTGAGATGTTTGGATAATTTTCTCAAGGGCAATATTAAACCAGTCACTGGTGCTGAAGCGTGAGACTAACATAGCCAATATTTTCTCTGTAAAACACGAAGTTAATGGTGGAGTTCTGTCATAGCAGTCACTGGAAAACGTTTTCAGGTGACCCCGAGTCGATACAATGTGAAAAGGTGAAAGATGGCACAGTGCAAAGGATCAGCTGATGGTGAAGATGATTTACATAAGCCCTGTCGAGGAAGCCATGCACTATTCTGTATGTCCTGATTATCATAATGCAATGGTGGCAAGAGCCATAGGCTATATATATGCATGGACAAAAAGAAGGATCTGTATCTGCCCATCTGACGTCATGTGCATCTGCATTGACATGGACCAAGAACAAAGCCGGTGTGGTTTTGCTAGACAGTCTCACCGATACCACTGAGCTGCTCGGAGAACTCACTGACGAGAAAAGAGGAATTGGAGTTGTTGGACTGGGTTGACTTGTAAGACTGGAGGGATGTCACTCTGGTTACTAGTGACTTCTTTATGGTCTTTTGTGTTGCTGTGCGACTCCATTCTGCAGAAAGACAAAGCCATGCTCTTATCGTCCAGATGCAACATGGGGGAGTTATTGTGAAAAGCGGTCATGAGAAATAATGTAATATAATCAACCTCAGGAGCCACTCCTAAGATAGTTTGGGTTACCAAGTTTAATGTGAGGTATTCATACCTGAGTTTTCGGCCAGTCTCAGTCTGCCACAGCACAGATGGGTTCTCCACTGCCTCCTCACGTTGTCCTTCACCGCACAGTGTAACACAAATATGAAGAAGCCTGGCGAAGAGAATGTCACATGAACGTCTTGGTTCTCTACATCATGTGACCTTTAGAGAAGTCAACCCAAGGGGCTGGAAGATGGATGAGAGGTCCGTGTCTACATGTCATGATTAGTCCCCGTGTTGTGAGGGAGTGGGGGGCATGGACTTAGATGGAGCTCGAGGGGTTAAGGCCGGATGCCTTTCCTGACATTCCCACGGTGGGTTAGAACCCACAACTTCTGGCTCGTCAGTTCCCAAAGCACATCTCTACCGCTATGTTACCACAGCCCCAGTCTTGATTCCAATGATGAGCACTGATAATACTATTGTAAAAATGTGCATAATAAGCGTTGGCGTTTTAGCATTAGATTCATTTCGAGCGGTTAGCAGTACTCGTGGGACTGGAGGACCGCGGCTGAGAACCACCGAGTGAGACCCAGATGAGGTACAGGCCTACCTTGAAAAGAGTTGAAGATGGCGAAGAGGTACATGAAGGGGAGGTTGACTGGCCCCCAGGCAAAAAAGGCAAAGCCCCAAGTCAGACCCAGGAGGATGGTGATCCCCGCCACGCTGCGTATGTCATGCAGCGTGTTGCGAAGGTGCATGTGGTGGGGGTTCTGCCTCTTTATCCGACACAGCTGGATCATCACCACGACAAACATGATGAGGTTGAAGAGGAAAATGACACAGAAGTAGGCCACCACTGTCACGTAGAAGGCGATGTCGCTTCTCAGCCAACAGCTACACGAGAGAATAAACAGGAGGGTTCCGAGGTTAGCTCTTCAATTTGTTTCTGATTTGATTATGTTGATGGGGAGCGGTTTGTTTGGCTATTCACTTTTGTCAAATGGGTGTTTTGCTCAAATATGTTGCTGCCAATCTAGCTCTGAATAATCCTCATGTGGACTCGGGACTCACAAGTCATCTGATGTGCCATCAATAAACCTTCCATAGGTAACAAGGCCATAGTTGTCCTTGTCCACCGCGATGACGATGATGACCACAATGAGCGGAATGCCCCAGCCGACCAGCGAGAACTTGAGCATGTATCGGGATATGTAGGTGTTGAAGACCTTGACGAGGGCCAGGTACATGTGGACGGCCTCAAGGCCCATCCAGGTGAAAGAGGCTAACAGGAAGTAATGGAGGAACCAAGCGGTGGAGATGCACAGGCCCACGGCGCCCGGGTACAGAGCCAGCCATGCATCCACCAGGAACACCAGGTTCAGCAGCAGCAGAGCAAAGCACAGCTGGATGAGGACTTTAGATGGGATGTCCTTACGCAGCTTCCTGCGATGAGTAAAAAGAGCTTCAGGCATCTTGACCAACTCCAGTCGTCAAACGGTTGAGTCAGAGTGACTGCAGTGTTTGACCTGACCGAGTTGACCGGTGATGGAGAGGAACTCGTGTCCCTCACTCACCTGAAGGCGAGATAGGTGAGGAGTGTGACGGACAGACAGATGGCGGAGATCCCACAGCCGATGTACGTGATATAAGTGAGGATGTTGGCCTGGACACGGCTGGTTATGGGTTGTCTGGAGAGGTCCTGTAAGGGGAGAAAACAGAAGACAGACTCTCTCTTGAGATACAAGCACATCACGTTGCACCCTTGAAAAGCAAGATAACAGAGATTTAGGGAGATTGTTTTTCAGCCGCAGGGTCTGAGTTTAACACCCTGTTATAAGCAGGCACCAGCCCTGCTGAGCTCCCTCTACGTGAGAAACAAGAGCTCCGGAGGGTATGTGGGGGTGTCGGTGTGTGTGTCACACAGACCGGTGATAGTTGTAACAATGTTGCGTCTCAGCATCTGTAACTCGCAGGATTTCTGTGTTAGAGCTATTGTGTTTTCACTAAATGTACCTTTATTAGTCTATAAATAGCATTTTTGAAATGGGCACGTCGATTGTTCCGTTTTGTGTTGAGGTTTACGCTTTTTAAAAGTGTTACAACCATCCCTAACTCTGTCAGCCAGTGTTTAGATAGTTGTAACAGCTTGAAGGTTTTGAAGTAGATGAAACATATGAGTTGATATCTTACCTGAGACTACTGTCTAATGCTGGTTTAATAATCCTAACTTCAATAGCATCAGTACCCATCCAAATATAGACTTGGCCCGAAAAGTCACTTTCTTACCTGAATCAGCGTTTTGACTGTAAAATATGGATACTTCACATATCTATGCAGTTTTACACACAAGGTCAGGAAGGAAGCAGTTATGCATGACATTGATCACATGATTCTTAGGTCATGACCCTTCTTAGTGAAAGTGATGTTACAACCATGCCTTTGTTACAACCATCCCGGGTCTCCCTATGTCATCGGGGCTGGGATGGGAGGGTGGCGTAAAAGGCGAGCTTCACCAACAGTGGCTCATTATGTGATGGAGAAGCAGGTTATATGGGGGGAGAGTAATATTTACACTCACCAGCAGTATGGCAAAGCTTGTTAGATGGCTGCAGGCACAGATAGTTTCTCTGTCTGTGCTGTTCCGTACACGGCAGCCATTCGGGTTCCAACCGCCGGATCCACCTGGCGGTAACATTTTTCCAAAACAGCCAAATCATTATACATCTCAAGATGGCTCACAAGTCTTTTTTAAAATTCTGGATATTTACTAAAGAACTTACTATTTAACTTAAAGTCCCAGAAGACACATACAGCCACGAAGTTACCCTGAGAATTGGAGAGCAGCAAACAGAATATTAATATCTGATGAATGATTTA
The DNA here is from genome assembly GCA_900302585.1 of Regalecus glesne. Taxonomy (NCBI): domain Eukaryota; kingdom Metazoa; phylum Chordata; class Actinopteri; order Lampriformes; family Regalecidae; genus Regalecus; species Regalecus glesne. Next base: position 23,042 of record OMLC01078258.1, read on the forward strand.
ATCTTTTTCAGAAACACGGTTGAAAGCTCTGCTAATTCACATCATTTATACATCTAGAGATGAGTGGTGGTAAACATTTGGAGAGCCTACCGTTTGGAATGGAAGGTGAAATGTGCACTGGCCAATAAAGTGGAAGAAAAGAAAAAACATCTTTACAGGCTTAATAATTCTGTGGAATGTTGAAACGTACTCATGTTTTGTTTTAAACATATGTCCGGATGACCTAATTGGGCTACTTGGATTATTGAGCCTGAAAAGGTGTTTTTCTTTTCTTCCGTTGCGGCATTGTTTTGCCCCTTTTTATGTGAGCACCTTAATTAACATCTCTGTTCCTTTCAAATGGAGCTGGGTGGGTCACATATTGGACTGAGAGATGAGGAAGACATTCAGTGGAATGTTGAAATGTACAACACATTGTTACTTTCCATCTGATGTGAAGTCAAGTAAAGCCAGATTTATTTCTGCAGCGCCAAATCACAATTGTGTCACAGGAGACTTTATAACTTTATTAGATTCTGCAGCCTTTGGTTCTGATGGTGTTTCAAAAGGAATGAAACATTCAGGGAGTCCCTGACATTCACAAGAGCTGCACACAGTTAATGATAGTAATAATGATGATACATTATCCCTTATCAGTCCCACAAGAGGAAATGTACAATTCTTTGTATCTAACCCATCCTATTGTACACCACTCACCTCTAAATGGAAAAATGATGTGAAGGAATTATGTAAAAGCTTTATGGAGGAGACTCACTGGAATAGGCCCCGTGTTCTTTAGGTGAATTACAACATCCTCTTGCAGATCTTTAATTGACAGGTTGGCCACACTGGCTCCCAGGACACCACTATTCAGCCTGTGATCTCCCAGTCGTCTGTCCTGCAGGGCCACATGGAAACGATGCAAAAAGCTCAAGAGTCAAAATTTTAAACTTCCAACCAGTTTTGTTATAACATTAATGTCTTCTCATTTTCCCTCAAATAATGAAGATACTTGTGTTCATTTTTAGAGGTGAAACAGTGGTGAAGGGATGTAAATATGATAATCAAATCCAAGCCCGTTTGTTTAAAGTGGATAGGGTTCGGAGAATGAGAGAAAAATATTTACACGTTTTCCATCCATCCATACATCAATCATCAACTACTTATCTGAAATCGGGTTGCAGAGTCATGATTATTTATTCTGATTAACTTGACATATCTCAGATTGGAAAAGTACCCTAATCCAGTTTGTCTTTCAGCAGAGGAGTAAAAGATGGATCTTTATTGACCTGAAACACTGTGTTCTTCTGGTAGAAGTTGAACTGGACTCTGGAGGCCTGCTGCTGCTGCTCGGTGGTGAGGTCTTGTGTCAGAGAAGGGGGGAGCTTGATGGACCCTTGTGGGGTGGACCGGTCTTTCCTCACACGCCTTGTGTTTCTGGAATCCCCGCGAACCTGCAGCACGCAACAAGTAAGTCAAGAGTTTCACAGTTTGAATGATCAGGGTTTTTAAGTCTTATGCAGAAGATTAAAAAAAGTCCTTGAAACTTTGAGTACAGAATTTTTTTTATTTTATCCCAGTTATTTCATGGAAATGATGGGTATATTCTAAGTGCAACAACCTGAAATCTCTATGTCATACCTGCACGTTGCTGGGGTTTGAAATGGAGAAAACTGTTTCTTGAAAATTACTGCCATCTACTGTTTTCACAGACAGAGCAAGAGCCCGGGAGAGGATAGTCTCAGCCTCTTCTTGAAGAGCCAGCTTCAGCCCGACTGTATCAACAATCTGTATGATCCTGATTGAAAAACAAGGTAGTTTTGTCTTTATCAATATTATCAATAATCTTGATCAAATACCGTTTGGTTAATCTATTGCAGCTGTGTCATTATATACTACAGGAGACCTACAGACGGGTGACAAGGTCAAAGAAGACCCATCATAGAGTTAAGTCTTAGTAAGGTATTGGGCCACCACGAGCCCCCAGAACAGAATCTCCCATAGATGTTCAACAGGGTTGAGATCTGGTGACTGTAAAGGCCATACATATATGATTTCCATTATTTTCATCCTCATTAGGCCATTCAGTGGTTGCGTGTGCCTTGTGGATGGTGGCACCGTCATCCTGGAAGAGACCACTCCCATCAGGATAGAGATGTCTCATCATAGGATAAAAGTAATCACTCAGAATAACTTTGTATTGGTTTGCAGTGACCCCTCCCTCTAAGGGGACAAGTGGACCCAAACCATATCAGGAAAATGGCCCCCAACAGCATGGCAGAGCCCCTGAACCTCCTCACTGTAGGAGTCAAACATTCCGGATTTTCTTTTTTACTTGTTTGCAGCTGTTTCAAGTCCAAACAGAGAATTCACCATTCTGAAAAATGGTCCCACTGAAGCAAATCACTTCCCAACACAACTGACCTGGTGGAGGAGGAAGCCAGTGTGTCCGTAGAAGCATCCAGCAGATTGCTGACAATGTGGATGGAGGTGTTTCCCAAAGCCAGGCTGACGGTGGGCCCCGCCAAAATGTCCTCCAACTGGGACACGAGCTGATCCACCTGGCTGGAGTTGAGTTTGGACACATCTCTAGTGAGTTCTAGCAGCTTATTGGCTCGCCCCTCATTGCTCTCTGTTGTGGTTGATGATCCTGCAGGGAAATCAAATACACCTTGTGTTGCTGCACAATAGCTGGGGATGTGTTAAAGTACTGAAATCCCAGTGGATCCCTAAAGTAATACACTGTTTCCATTCTCATCTATTAAATAGAACACTGGCCCATACACAGCTTGGCAAAGAACGCACCTGGTGTGCTGGTTACCGGAGCTTTTGTTGGGTCCGTCATGTTTCCAGTGGTGACTGTTGTGATAGTTGTGCTGTTTTTTGTCGTGACTGTGACATTAGCAGCAGTTGTGGGGGCAGTGATTGTGGTATTCTGTGGAGCAGAGGTTGTGTTTGTAGGGTAGTGGGTGGTGTTTGGCAGCACAGACGTTTTAATTGGAGCAGAAGTTGTCACGTTTGGACTGGACGTTGGAAGGGGAGGAGCAACTATCGCGTCACACTGTTGCTCCAGGAGTACAAATGCAGATGTTCCCTCTTGACTATAGAAAAAAAAAGAACATTTCGAGCAAACAAGCAGACATGAAGATCCATATTCAATTTAATTACAGTACAGTCTTGACATATGTAATTTAACTGCTCTTTAGTGTCCATATATGTAATTATATACATACAAGGATATTATACAAACCAGGCAAGCCTATCTGCCACATCTGACCCCATACAGAAATCATGGGGGTTCATGTTTAAGAAAATCCATGTAAATTCAGACTGTAGGACATTTCTGCTGCCTCCAGAGACGGCTGTGCAAATTGCTGCAACAAACAAGATCAAAAGGAAATTGAACGCTTTGCCGGGCACTCTTATTATCTCATCGAGTTATTTTATTGACTGCATCAAATCGACATCGAGGACACATGGAGCTGTCTCCTCTGCGGCTTTTTCACCAACCCATTCGGATCACTGTTCCGTCATAAACGATGTTTCCCTCAACACGGAAGGCAGTCTTTAAGGCAGCCGAGACGGCACATATAGGGACCTCCTTGGCGAAGCTCACAATCACACTACAAGTGCTGAGACTAGAAAACAGAAGGGGACAAGTAAAGAGAGGTCAATCCCTAGCAAAGGCAGTGCAAGGCGTGGATTTTCCTCTGCAGGAAACATGGCAGTATGGTTTACTCACTTTGTCAGCCCGCCTTCGCAGTTCACAACAGCATCCTGTGAAAAATATCAAACACATAGTTTTGTCAATTATGAATTCACACTTGCTCATGTGATAACTCTGAATGTATATGCTGAGGGTACCTTTAGGGGTTGAACTTAAAATGTATCAGTTCTATCATTTCTGTTATAACCAGGAATTACTGTATGTATGTAAAACCGTGGGGATTAGTCAGAGTTTTCTCTGTAATCGTAAAACATAAATCTGTTTGCAGCATGTTCTACCAAAGCCAGCTTGCATAACTTAACAAGTTGTCTCTTTAGATGGCAGAGCACATACAAACACACGGTTTGCCGAAAGTGTGGGACAAAAGTGCAGAAATCTATGTCAGGTCACATGGGGAAGGGTTTTAAGGAAGCCCTCACAAAACGGTAGTCCAATGCTAAAACCTGCGTACTTCAACCAGAATTTGAATTTCTGAATTTGAATACATAGGGAACACTACTGGGATGCCACAGAATTATATAAAGGCCTCAAAATAACACAAAATGGATCTAATACTGACCCCTGAGGGACCCCACAATTAATATCCATGCATGTTGATCATGTTCAACTATCATCTTACCCTACATTACCTTACCTTCATCACATTACCTTATAAGATGATGCAATAACGGGCAATGGACATGAAGTACTGTAAGGGAATGGTATCCGTATTATCCGAGTTGCTCATCTCATACTAATGGATGAATACATAGCTTAATAACTGTATGACATACCTGTTCTCCAAGGTGCAGGGTGGGGTTCTTTTTAGCTGAGAAATCTGGGGATTGCATGCAGATTATCATCCCCATGTTACTGGCCATCGTTGATAGTAACAAAATGGTCAAACTTAAAATAAACGTCTACATGCAAAGAGGGATTTGAAAGCACACATGGAAATACATAAAAGAACTCACCAGAGAGTAGATATATGAGAGGTTCATTGTAGAATCTGTTACTAAAATGTCCAAAGTATAGTAGGCCACTAAAAGTTAAAAAATAGAGTAAAGTCATCTTACAGGAGACATTATTTCATAATGCTTTGGAGATATAATTCAGTTATACGTTTGACTTTGACAACAAACCTGTTTCATTGCAGTAGGTAGAGCAGTCACAGGTCGCTTCTGAAAAAAACATGCCACATTGGTTCATTAGCCAAAGTGAATTTTGCACAGAGTAGCCACACAACACAAACTCATACTACACATAATCGTTTCTTACTTGCACAGAAATCTGTCTCTAGTCATTACCCAGTTTTTGATGATTAGACTTAAAAAAGCCTGTTTCTTACCTATATTACCACAGTTTGATGAGTAATTTGTATGAGTCGATGTAGGCTTGTAGAATGTCCTAGTTTCACTGTTTTCAGATAAGCACATAAAATAAAAATGAGACTATGGACCCTATCCAAACCCCAAAATGATCACAAAATATATGCTACCGTAGCAACGTCACAATGAAATACTATGACATTTGCGTTCATGTTGCTTTAAGGAATTTAGCTGTAACCTAGGCACACTATCTTAATACAACTTTGAATAAATACACTGTTTTGGGATAACAACAATTCAAGCTATTCAAAATAAGAGTGCATGGTTCCAAACCATAACAAAAGAGTCCCATAACTGTAGAATAACCACACTCCACTGAAAAACGGCTGCATAAACACAACAGAGGTAAAAAACCAGTATACATGGCAGCTTACCAGGAGACATTAACAGGACCCGTAGAGATGCACACACTTGACTGGTTGGAGAAACTATTACACTCCACAGTGTCATTTCTCTGAGGCAACATCCCTGTATGATCACACACATTTGCTGACATGAAAGCAGCTTATCCGTAATGTAGCTCAACTGCTACGTCATCATGTATTGAAAGATGTGCAGGACTCACCCACTCTTTCTGCACGTTTTCCCACCGTGTGGATGTCTGTGGAGTTTTCCCCACCCAGACACAGTGAGTGGAGGATGCAGCAGGGATTTGTGCGCTGCGTCAACTTCAGCAACACAGTGCAGTTGGTCTTCCTGCAGGGTGGGGGAGGTCTCATTAATGTTCCCCGAGACGAGGATCACCAGACATTTATTTTGAAGCAGTATTTCTCTGACCTGATCTGAGTTTTATTGACGCATGAGACTTCCATTCCCTGTTTGGATGGATAGGCTCATTTTAGATAACAGTGTCTTTATGCGCTTTTGACGGTCATGACAAGATATCAATATGTTGCTTACCTGGAATAGATTGACAGTGGTCACGTTATTATCACTCACGCTGCGAGAGAATGGGACAACATTAGTAAATTGAGTCAGTTGGCTCATAATGATAGATTTGTACTCTTTTGTTCCTGTACAGGATCCTCACTAAACTAGGCAAATTGAGGCTTAATTGTACTCATTTCCATCCATCCATCATCGACTGCTTATGTATAGTCAGTTTGTGGAGTCATGCTGGAGCCTATCCAAGTACTCATTAGGTGAAAGGCGGGGAAACCTCCTGTAAAAGTTAGGGGTTCGGTGTCTCGCTCGAGGACACTATGACATGCTTTCTGCAGGGGCCGGGGATCAAACCACCAATCTTCTGATTACCGGACAACCGCCCCACCTCTAGAGCTATGACGCCCCTTTGTGCTCCTCCCCACGACAAGACATTAATCCAATGAGAGAATGTACCAAAGACCTTTTTTTCTCTCTCCATGCCTAGTGTCTGTATTTCCGCTCTAAATCACAACTCTCAGCAGAAGTGCACCGATCCTGACAACCCACAGCATCTGGTAGTCACAGTACTTGGTGGGGGAGGCTCACATTCATTCATTCACTCACTCTTTTCTATCAATAAATCACAGGGATCGGGAATCTCCACCTGGTTGTGTTGTGTGTGGTCACACTGTAGTTAGCATCAAGAGCTGTGTGGTGACTGTATGAGGACGTGACGTGTGCTGAGGGCGCTGATGACCTTGTCCCACCATGAAGGCTTGTCGTGGTGCTGGAGTCATTTGACCAGGTCGTCGAGCTGTAGTTCCAAGTCAGAGGTACTGGGGTAAAGTTACGAGGTGCTTCAGTTGTGGTGGTGTCGTTTGACCATGTTGCCGGGTTATGTGTTGGGGATGTGGCTCGCAGAGAGGCTGTTGAGCTGGTGGTGTTGGGTTCTGCAGGGTCAGAGGTCAGGCAGCTCTCCAAGTGTTTATGGAACAGGTGGTAGAGCTGGGGGGGGGGGAATGAAGATGAGACTTTTTGAAGAAAAAAAATGGACGTCCATTTTGAGTTGAGGATAATACTGCTGAGGTCCACCTCCCGAGACACAACATACCCATGTGCTGATGTCTGTTTCATTCTTCTCATCTCCCGTCACATCTACGGCAACTTCTACCCAGTAGTACTCCGCTGTAATGGGAAAAATATCACTCAGACGCAGATTCTTAATGCATAGATTCTCTAACGTGCACCTTTTAACTCAAACGGACGAGTACAAAAAATGCAGGGAGTTGGTTTGTAATTTGTCAAGCTCGGGATTCATAGTAGAAGAGAAGCTTGAGAAAAGGATAAGGACCAAGGAAACATGTTTTCTTGTGAACATGATGGTCACCCCCCCTCCCCTCACAAAGGACATCACCATCTCCAGCACTGTATCAGCTCTAAAACTTCACCTCTATTATCCGACTTAACCCGATGTCACTCCTGTTGCCATTTTATTTTCCTGTTAACTTACTGATAACTATATCAGCCAGTAACAACCCACAAGACCATTTGTTCATTTAATACCTTTCATGGCGTTGGGAGTCGGTGTAGTTTCCACGGTCGCATTGTGTGTTGTCATCATGGTCACTGATGAGGAGGGACAAAACATGTTAACTTTCATATCTGAAAGTTAAGTTTAGCAGTGTGCTTATAAAAGATATATTTCATCCGAACAGGGAAAAGTCACAAAACTAAGGAGCGTTTGTTTGTGATGTGTAGAGTTGGTTTGTTATTTTGTGTAACTCGATAAGGGGAAAAAGGGAAGTCTGAGAAACGGACCACATACAGGACAGTGATACTGGTGCAACAGGACACGCGGAGGGTGTGATAGGTTGTAGCGGGTAGTGAGTGTAATATGAGAAAGTTATGACCAGAGTGTGGCTGTGGTCTGTTTACCTGGTGCAGTTGTTGTGTTAGCGGGTGTCTCAGTGGATTCTATAATCCCAGGGGGCCTGGGTGCAGAGGTGCTTGGTGGAGGGAAGGGCCCAGTGTGCTCACAGGAGACATGCCCTGAGGAGACAAATTGAGAATTTAGTATCTGGATCCATCTATCCATCCATTGTCAATCACTTATCCGATGTCGGATGGCAGGGGAACTGGAGCCTATCCCGGTACTCATTGGGTGAAAGGTGGGGAAACGCCCTGGACGGGTCAACAGTTCAACACAGGGCAGAGCAGTTAGGGGGAACAGTGTCCAGCTCAAGGATGTGTCGACACGCTTTTCTGCAGGTCACAGGATCGAACTTGCAACATTCTCATCGCCAGACGACCATTCTAATCACTGCTAAAATCTGGATAGGAATCAAATTAACAAGGAAATATTAATACAAGGGGCGGCATGGCTCAGTGGGTAGAGTGGTTGTCTGGAGGTCGGAAGGTTGCAGGTTCGATCCCCACACCTGCAGAGAAGGATCTCACTATACAGGGTGTACCCCCGCCTCTAGCCCAATGAGAAGTGAGATAGGATCCAGTTCCCCTGCAACCTGATTTCGGATAAGTGGTTGACGATGGATGGATGGATGGATGGATGGATGGATGGATGGATGGATGGAGGGATGGATGGATGGACGGACGGATGGATGGATGGATGGACGGATGGATGGATATTGATACAAACATTAATCACTGATTTGAAACTACTTTAAGTTGCAGCAATATTCCTGCAGGCAGTGTTTTCTCCAACTTGACAGCTTGGTTTTACGTGTTGTCAGCAGTCATGTCAGCTTATTTCAGTGCGTAGACAGTCTACATAATTTAGGTTGTGCTCATGGAGGTAATTCCTATATGATGTTTGCTTACTTTTAAAATATGACCATTTTGAACTCTAGTCTCTATTGGGTGAGGTACATTCTCACAGCTCTGTAGCGGCAGAACGAAGGCAGTGCTGTAAAGTTCCTGCTCCATAGGAACGAAGAAAGGCCTGTTGTTAATCATTAAGCTGATAGCAGACGGACATGTGAGGAGCTGTGTAGAAAGGGCAGTACATATTAATTGGAGGACGGCCTTAGATGGAGAGACTGTACTCTATTGATTGGCATACACCAAGGTATCTGTGCATCTGTTGTTCTTGAACATAAAGTGTCACGATACTGCAAGAGACTTCTGTCCCATTCCTCATTTCAGAATCAGTTTATTGGGAATGTTGGTTTTCGCATACATGGAATTTGATTTCAGTTTCATGGCTCTCACAGGTACAGAATGACACCATGACAATCTTCAATTACTATATACACCAAGATTGATTATAAGCAGGTAAAGATAAAAGGTAATAAAGTGCGATGGTAAGGAGAATCTATTAGAGACATTGAAATAGATGTTAGCGGGTTACCTACATACATACCTGAGGTAGATGGACATGACAGAGCCT
>OMLC01078309.1:2242-20541 GCA_900302585.1 Regalecus glesne
GATGGTATAGGAGAAAGATGGAGGGGATGCAGGTTTGAATCAGGGTCAGCTGTTGAACACTCAAACACACGCACGCACACACACACACACACACACACACACACACACACACACACACACACACACACACACACACACACACACATTCCTTCCATGTAAGTTTTGGCTCATCAACACTTACACTCTACTAAAGGTCCACAGTTAGTGGGTCATAATTGGCTAAGCCTCACATGGGGATAAGGGTTAGGTTGGATAAAGTATTCTTGGTTTGTTAGTGTCCTCCTCTGGACCGTCTAGGTGCTTGCGGTTAAGTGAAGGGAAAGTACTCTGCTTCATTCTCCTCCGACGGCCAAGCACTGTGCTTTCCCCACCAGACTGTGATGTGTGAATTAGTGAGGGCTAGTCATCATGTGACTTGGAGGAGACACATGCTACCACTTCCTCCTTCCTGTTGCTATTCTAGAGGGGATCAAAGAGACAAATCCAGCCATTGGCAACTTGAGGAATTTGGGTTAAGGGGATAAAATTTAAGAAAAATAAAACCACTTACACTCTTCCCCACTCTCTCTTGCTCTCTTCTCTCGCTGTCTCACTCTTGCTTCATCTATCTGTCGGTCTGCAGATGACTCCAACCCCAATCTGTCAAAAGACATCAGTGGCGTGCTCTCTGCTGTTCCAGAATGTTTCGATTCAGAGGGAGGCTTCCCATTGGAAGATGAACTACACATAGAACCCCTGAGCTTGGATGGTCTGAGTATGCTCAGTGATCCAGACATGGTATTGCCAGATCCATCGGTGGAAGACACCTTCCGTAGCGACAGACTTTGAACAAGCCTACCAACATGCAAACCTTTAATATATGGAGAGTACAAATCCAAATATGCATGCAGACAATCACCATCTAAAGCCACTCTCACCAAGATTAAGTAAATGTGAAACAAACTTTATAACATATACACATTTATTGCGTACAAGCTCTCGCAGACTTTTTCAAAGAGAGATTTGTGAGCACTGTTTACACACACTTAATACAAAGTTGCCCCACTTAATGGCTCTCATATATGTCCAGTTATCTTGTACGACTTAGAACAGCGTATCTAATTGCAAGTTAACCACATAGACAATATGAGTACTGGCGGTTTATTCAGTTCAAGTTGGAATAACTCCTCATATCATGAACTCTCAACACCCTCATGTGACCTTCAGCGGTGGAACCAGACCATTGGCAGTGGGAGGAGGGCAAATCATTTTTCTGACCCCTTAGTGACACCAATTCAGGTTTCCGGAGCTCTGTAACATCCTCCTAAGATCCAATTTTAAATTTCCCTTTGCTGACCACTTGCTCACACTTTTTCTTCAGCCTCCTACAGAACCCGGAGCCACCCAAAACTATAGTTACTTGTTCACTGTGGTTACAGACACCCTAGCAACCCCTACCACCATGCTGACTATTATTTGGACTGTCAGCATGCACTGTCCTCCGCTTACATCGACCGCCTGTGTCTAAACCAGTTGGAAACCCAGAGCACTTTTAAAGCCCTTGTAAAGTTATCCTAAATGGTGTGGAAGAATCCAGTCCCTGGAATCCAGTTTGATGTTCAAAAGCCAATCACACCGAGGCTACTAATGAGCCTCGCATGATCTTCAACTATCGGAGTTGAAATGAAGACTAGAGGGTTATACATATATTCAGAGCATTATTTTTAAATTTATTCCTTGCATATACAATATTGTAATATTTTTGTAAGGAATTTGCCGCAGAGATCTGTCTGTGCATATAAGCCTCAATTATTGCAGTCAAATTAGAATGTATTTTCAAAGCAAGAGACAAAAAGGGCAAACTGTTTACAGAGAAGAGATTTTAATATAGTACTTACATTTTGAATTTGTGATTCACATGCTATATTTTTGCTCACAATTTTGATAGAAATCCCCCCCCTATCTCTTTTGGTCACAAATGATCTGTCCCCAGAGATCGACTGTGACTTCATCCTGGACGAGAGCCACAGTATGCAGAACTTTCACATAAAAAGAACAGCACTGGGACAATAGCAACTATGGAAAAAAGGAACTTTTTATTTTTAAATGGTTTTGTGTTTTTTTTAATCTACTTCTATATGTATATTGATTACATAACCATATCACCTTTTGTATCTACTTGTAATGTCGCTTGTACTTTGCAGAAGTCTTGTTTTGAGTGAGGGAAGGCACTGTACTACTGTGGATTTTCTTTTTTTTGGGGGGGGGGGCCTTTGGAAACATTTGTATGATCGGGTCAGGGTTCATAAATATATAATCCTATTGTAGTGACACTAAAACAGTCCAACACCCTCTCATGGCTTAAAAAGTCTAAGTGGTAATTTTGGAGATTAGATGTCAACATGGCCATAAAACCCATTTAATGTTACATTTCTCCCAATATTTTGCACTGTCACGGTACCCACGATTCAGAATATTGTTAATGAATTCTGTTTGTCCACCCATAGGCTGTGGTGAAAGGATTTTTCTAACAAATTCAATTAACCCATTATCGAAAGGTGTAGACTTGAAATGACTACCCTCATATACATAATCATCTAAATGGTAAAATACATTTTTTAAACGTGCAACATTTTTAGGTGAATGCTAAAGTATTTGGCGTGAAATAACATGTAAAATGACAGGGATTATGAATTTTTATCCTGAAAAACATTTGGTCTTGCAACCATATCTTGATTCTACCTTTGTATTAATACTGGTCTTTAGTGTTAGCATCAGACGCTGCAGATTAACCTATGAGGAGACAAGTCATCTTCAGCAATACTCACAGAAAGCTTCCTGTCATCCATTCATTCCCAAATTTTGTACTAATCTACTGTTGACTGATTAATGGGTACCTCCTTAAATATTGTGTAAAATGTCAGTTTCCTTTTGGTGTTTTTCCACTGTGTTTGGGGTATCACCTTTGAAAGGAGTAGCAACAATAACTGTTTCTAATTTCCACAGTGTGTCGACAACAGGAAGCTCTGTTGGTTCACTGTTACATTGACTTGATTGGCAATGCCGTAGGACTTCCTATACAGTGTGAACATCAGATAGTGTGGAGTAACTTTGAGGCATTGGTACAGAGAGCTGTGTGGCACCATATGCTTCTTTAGTAACTTTCCATTTCTAAGTGTCAGGAACAGTGTGTGCACTTGAAGTTTTTGAGTGTTATTTTTTGTTTTATTATGGGAAAAGGGTTTAGAATGGAGCCATCATAAGATTGTTTCCTAAAGAGAGATTTTTAAAACTGGTAAAATATCTGATCTGTCAGCTCAGGTGAACATTACAGCCCCACATAACATTGAGTGTACTCAGGCCATTTTTACATAGTAATTATACACCCCCATTTATGATCAATGTCTCACTGCACTTGCTTTGTATGGATGCATTTGAAATGTCCCTTTCCCTCCCAGCCAAGCATGTCTTCTACTGCCTTACTTCACTGTACTTTGACTTTTTTCATCCGCTAGAACCTTTTTCTGCTAATCTGGAACTGTGACTTCCTGCCATTCGCTTCATTATTGTCTTCTGTGGGTTTCTGTAAGTTGCATTGTTTCCTTTTTTGTTTGTTTTTTTTCATTTTTAATACCAATACTATAGCTAATTTTGTCAATATTTTTAATTTTGCTGAAGGATTTCAGAGGGTTTTTTTTCTTTTTGGTGTCTTACTTTTTTAGTTACCTATTAAAATGTACAGTTCTTATTTAAAGAATGTTACTTGTTCACTAGTGTTACTACTTTTTGTAATATCATTTGAGATCCTTTTTTCAGATTAAAATTTTACTATACTACAAGGCTTTTGATTTGTGATGTATATTGGTGCTTACTTTTTTTTTGATTTAATCACAATAAAACCCTTTACTATGTACCAGATAATGTACTCGTCATTGACAACTGTAACCATCTCTTGACACGTTACCTGTAATGACCAGCAGAGGGCAGCAGAGTGACGCTGTTGGTCTTGGATACAGACGAAAACGACTTGAAGGAAAACCCAAGATGAGGTGTCAGTGAGGTGTGAGGCCACCAAGACCGCCTTGAACAGCTTCAGTGCTCTTTGTTTTACATTCTACAAGTCTCTGAACTCTACTGGAGGCATACCCTTCTTCCCCAAGGTATTCCCTCATTTGATGATTTATTGATGGTGGTGGAGAGTGTTGTCTAACATGTCTTTTCAAAATCTCCCATAGGTGTTCAACTGAGTTAAAATATGATGCCTGAAGGCCAGAGCACATGATTTATATAATCTTCAGTCTCATCAAACTATCCCGTGACCCCTCGTGTCCTGTGGATGGGGGCATTGTCATCCTAGGAGATGTAGTGGGTTGGATCCCTCCATGTGGTGTCAGGAAAAGGGTATTAGGCCTTAATTCCCCATGTGTGATCATGTGTGGTATACATTGTAAAGTGTTTTGATTGGTCACTAGACTAGAAAAGTGCTAAATAAGAATAATTCCATGACAATAGAAATATGTCATCATTGAATGAGAAGAAACATTTTATTTATTTGTTGTACATACATAAAGCAAAATATGTTCTCTGCGTTTGACCCATCCTACTCTATAGGATCAGTAAGCAGCTGCAGCGCCCAGGGAACAATTAGGGGTTCAGTGTCTTGCTCAAGAACACTTCAGCATGCTTTTTGCAGGGGCCAGCGATCAAACCTCCAATTACGAAACAACTGCCCTACCTCCTGAGGTATGCCACCCCTAAAGGTGATTGCTTAGTAAAACTTTGCATTGTTTTGTACCAGCCCTTCCCTCTAAAGAGACAAGTGTAGACCCATGGTGGCTCAGCAGGTAGAGCACTATACCTGGGAGTCAGGCATTGCAGGTTCGTATCCTGCTGTGTAGCGCAGTAAATGTGAGGCATTCATTGTAAAGCAGTTTGAGTGTTCATTAGACCAGAAAAGTGCTAGATGAGAACAACACCATTAACCAAGTGAACTCAAACCATGCTAGGAAGATGCTGCCACTTTATAACAACCCCTAGACCGCTTCACTCCAAGGGTCAATCATTTACCCCTTTCCTTTATCACCTGTCTCTGGTTTAATTTGATATAGAAGTCAGGGACTCTACTTTCTATTTTAACTTCTAAGGGATTTTTTGTACTCCTTGGCACTAGCTAAACTTAAGACTAAACTTAAGGTCTTTCTCACTTCAGTACTGAGATGAACATGGTATCGGATCCTTTTTTCTTTACCTTTTCATTTTCCCAGGAAAACCTCTGGAGGATACTGCAGGATATTGACAGCTGCTGTTTGACCAATAGAGGTGATAATGTTGCTTCACACTATTGTTTGGTTTATATTGTTTTCATTTTCAAAATGTTTGTATTTATAAGTGCTATAGTGAAGACTTAGCTACATATATAAATCTTATATTTCATATTCATCCCCCTATATTTTTGCTACCTCCCTGCAGTCACTAAGATAGTGAGAAAAATTAGATACAAAGCAGCTCACTAACCATCTGAACAATAGTCCATACACCTTATACCCTATGCAGTTTGGCTTTAGAAAATACCACTCCGCTGAGACGGCCAAATGCTTTCATTTAGAAAGCATAGTCTAGGATGGATGCAGGTGGTGCTGTAGGAGCTGTTTTTCTTGATTTAAGAAAAGCTGTGGATACAGATTTTAATGGCCAAATCATGTTATTTCAACCTACCGCTAAGTATTGTGGAATGGATAGAAACATATATTTCACATAGAAAACCGTGTGTTAGAGCAGTTAACTCAACATCTGCAACATCTGATGACACTTGGTGTACCTCAAGGCTCAGTTCTCGGTTCTTTATTGTTATATTGATGATTTAAAGGGTAACTGTCCATCTAATACAACTTCCCAGATGTATGCCAACAAAACAGCTGTGCATGTGCATGCTAAGAATAAAAATCAAGCTTTTCAAGAAGTATCAGCCACTAATGACTAATTTTTCCTACTGGCTGTGGCATTCTCATTTAAATCTTAGTATGTCCAAAACTTGTGGGGGTTTTTTTCTAAAAATGAAAGTACTGAAATAGATCCTGGCTCAGTGGGTAGAGAGCAAGCCTGGGAGTCGGGTGTTGTGGGTTCATATCCCACTGCGTAGCTTGGTAAATGTGATGCATTCATTGTAAAGTGCTTTGAGTGGTCATTAGTACTATAGAAGAAAAAGTCAATTTATCACTTATTTACCGTGATATATTTGTACTAAAAAAATTGTTACATTTAAGAAAAAATACAATAGGGCTTGTAGAATGAATTTGAGATGGTATGGCTGCTTGTACGTGCTAGGTAGCACATGTTATCATCTAGAGTGAGTTCTAGGTAGTATGTGCTGGTAGTATCGAGTTATTGTATTGCATGAGTATTGGGTAATGTGCTTATTTTATTTGGCCAAGGGAGAACTGATGGAAATTAGTCGGATTGCTGAATCTGGCAAATTTACATTTGACTCTAAATGTTCATTAATATGCCACTGTCCCTATTTAAACAAACAAATAGAAATGTATTCTCCTCAAAGTTAAAAGTAGGGGCGGCATGGCTCAGTGGGTAGAGCGGTCGCCTGGCGATCAGAAGGTTGCAAGTTCGATCCCCGGTCCTCCAGAGGTGTCCTTGAGCAAGACACTGTTCCCCTAACTGCTCTGCCCCGTGATAGACTGGCGAACTATACAGGGTGTACCCCGCCTCTCGCCCAATGAGAACAGAGATAGGCTCCAGTTCCCCCGCGACCTGATTTCGGATAAGCGGTTGACGATGGATGGATGGATGGATGGAAGTTAAAAGCATTTGTAGCAGTTTTTGGTTCAGTTTCATGTTGGCATAAAATTGTCTGCCGAAGCCAAAAGCTCACCCCCATCCATTGTATTTAGAATCATTTCAGATTTTCTGGTTGGATGGCATTAAACTGAACTATACTTTTAGGTGTCCTGCATAGCAGCACATTTACAGCCCCATTAATGACAGCTTGAACTAAAGCAGCATCACAGTGATATACGGCGCTAATAAGTGAGCCACTGTCATGAGACCCAAATCCGGGTTTAGCGTTAACTGACAAACCCACTAGCCTTGAGACCAGCCTCTCGTATTTACCTCCACTAGTGATGATAAGGGTGAGAGGAGAGCCATTTCAGTCCCTTAACAGCACTCCTTCTTTGGTCACTGTGTCATCCTTGCTGCTCCTGTGATACACCTCCCTGGCTAACTCACCCACCCAAACGACCTTTTCTGTCATTCCTTTTCTTTCTCTGTTGCCCTCCTCATCTCGCCCCCTCTCTAATTCACCCCCCCCTCTCCAGTTTCCTCATTGTCTCTTTCCCTCCCTCCTTTAGCTCTCTCTCTTTCTCTCTCTCTTTCTCTTGCACTCTCTCACTCTTTCTCTCTCTCTCTCTCTCTCTCTCTCATTATACCTGTTGTATCAAGGGAGGCAGGCTCTGTCCTTGTTCCCTGTGGGATTAGAGCATCCAGTCAGACGTCTCTCTTTAATCCTGCCCGTCATCAGCAGGCTGTGACTGCACTGAGCACCCTGAGGCTAAATGAACACTGGGTAATTACCTGCCTACACCTCCCCCTGCCTTGTAGCCCAGTCACCCCTCACTCTGTTGCACAGAATGGGGGCCAGATATCTGTTATATCTGTTTACCTGTAGGGAGAAACATCCCAAGAGATATTGCAGACATGGTGAATGATGATACACACTTGACAGATACATACACACACACACACACACCGATAGATGTGTAGAGAGAGATGTAACTTAACAGATCATCAGGGTTGGAGACTTGGAGCTGGTCCATGGTAATTCAATCTTAAGTGGTCATGATTCACACGTTACATTCCTCTCAGAACGATGTTACTGCATGTTATGGTTAGCATGTGCAAATTTCCAGCTGCACAAAAAACACAATTCCAGTTTAGCTGTTGAGAGTTAAGAGGCTGGTCAGACCAGCTACAGTACAACACCATCTGCCCTTGTATTGTGGCCCACTTTCTCATCAAGGGCTAACTGAAGATTTAATAGCTCCTTTCAGGCTTTTACTCTGATAAGCCAAAACATGATCACCTCACAGGTGAACAGGATAACATTGATCATGGTGAACAAGGGCACATATAAAGGTCTGGCTAGAATAGAACGTAAGCCGTCAATCAGTTCTCATAGTTACCATGTTGGATGGAGAAGAAATGAGCCGGGTCAAAGTCCTGAGTAACTTTGATGAGGTTTAAATTGTTGTGGGTAGATGACAGGGTCTGAGAAGCTCTGAAACAGCAAGGCTTGTGGGGTGCTCCCAGTCAGCAGTGGTGAGTACCTACCAGGAGTGGTCCAAGCAGGGACAAACTGGTGATGGGGCATTGGGCGCCCAATGCTCATTTATCCATAAGGGTATTGAAGGCTATCCTGTCTGATCTGAACCAACTGAAGGTCTTCTGTGGCACAAGTCACAGAACATTTTGTGGCTTAATACTTTTGGGGCTTGTGGGAGCAATGTCCCACAACACACTCTGCATTACTAGCCCTGCTCTGTATGGGGCTGGGGCTGTAGATCCAGAATGGTCAGAGTGCCCATGACGACCTCTGTCCACTGCCGTCCACTGCACCTACAATACATACACAAGTGTCACAACTGGACCTTAGAGCAGTGGTCTAATGAGTTCTGATTTTTCTTAGATCGTATGTACGTGTGAGCCGTTTTCCCGGGGGAGGTGATTACACCAGGATGCACTGTTGGAAGATGACAGACAAGCGAGTGGAGGGAGTCTAATGATATGGGAAATCTTCTGCTGAGAAACCCTGGGCCCAGCCATTCATGCGGACATCAATTTGATACATGCCACCTACCCAAACATCATTGCAGACGAGGTACACCCCTTCATAGCAATGGTATTCCCTGACGGCTGTGGCCTCTTTCAGCAGAATAATGTGCCCTGCCACACTGCACACATGGTTCATTCTGGAATGGTTTAAGGAACATGATGAAGTATTCCCAGTGTCACTCTAATGTCTAAATTCCCCCAGATCTCAATCCAATTGAGGATCTATGGGATGAACCAACAACTCAGACCCATTGCAGGTCCACCTCTCAACTTACGCAACTTGAAGAATCTCCTGCTAATGTTTTGCTGCTAGATTCCATAAGACACCATCAGGGGTCTTGTGGAGTCCATGCCTTGGTGAGTCAGTGCTGTTTTGGCAGTACACAGAAGACCAATAACATATTAGGCAGGTGGTCATTATGTTTTGGCTCATCAGTGTATATTGATGCACATCAAAGTATGAGAGTTTTTATTATGTCCTGTACAGCAGCATCTCCCTTCCTCAAATGTTGTGGTTCATTTCTTCATAACATCCTTTGATTTCTTTTCAAACACATAGTTTTACAGATTCTTACACACTCACACACACACACACACACACACACACATAGATATCTCCAGCCTGTCTCCTGTTTTCCGCCTCTTGGTTACTGCATGGTTGTTAAATTGCGCCCCGGTGGGCCGATTCCATAAAAGTCAAATGGGAACTTAACGCTGGTTCTCATCATCTCCAGCATCCAGCTCTCCCCACTATGTATTTGACTATTTTTCTTATTTCTTAATGTTGACTGGTGTTACAGTTGAACTTTTTAAATTTCAAGTCTTTTAACCTATAGTACTGAGTCTATTGTGTTCTCCAGCTTATCTTACTGCTGCTTTTGGTCATTCTACTGATGTTTTCTGCAATCTTGCGCTTTAATTTCCATGTGCCTTTTTAGCACCTTAAAGTGTTCATGTCTTTGTTCTTTGAACATTTTGTCACTTTGCAGCACTAAGTCTTCACATAAACATAATCTCTTATCCACATACACACATACACACAGTTGGCTCAATATTCTGCTGTTGTTCAAAGGACTTCATTAGACTCTTCTTCATCAGCTAATTCCTGCCAGAGCCTAGCCGGAGTGAACCCTGCTATCTACATCGCTTTGGCCGGTTTTGACTGAAAACATCCACGGAGTAGTTTTCTGTAAGTATTTGCAATAGAAAAGAACAGTTTGGAGTTTCTTGATCCTTTTCATCTTTTTTTTTTATCTGAAAGGCTGACCAGAGTTCACGATGAACTGCTACAGGATGAGTGTCAGCCAACACCCCACGCACTTTGAGCTCTCGGCGCACAACACTGAAACGCCTCAGTTGACTTAGTTACTGTACAGTACCTTTCTCTTCCTGTTTCAGAATGCTCCTGGAGTCCATCATGTATGCACACAGCCGGCCACATCATAGGCTTATACTACTGGATGATACAACCTCTGCATATAACCCATCCTAGCTGTATAGCTAGCAGTGGGCAGCCAGTGTAGCAACTGGCAGGGGCAACTTCAGTTAATTTTCCTATTCCCCTGGTCAGGGGCACAGATACGAGTATTAACCCTAACACGCATGTCTTTTTAACGATGGTAGGAGAAAACCAAGAGCAACTGGAGGAAACTTATTTTTACACAAAATAAGAAAGCCTAAATGTGCTACACGAAACACATCGCATGAAATGAGAAATGTGAATCATGTTGAGAAATGCATTACACGAAACGCGTTATGTGAAACGGTAAACTTGCGATGTTAATCGAGAAGCAAAAAATGCGCAACAAAAAGTATTACGCGAAACTCAAAACAAGTTATGTGAGACAGGAAATGCGTTATAAGAAATTTGAAACACATTACCCAAAACGAGAAACGTGTTATGAGAGTGGCGTCACAAGGAACTGGAAATGCGTTACGCGAAACAAATTAATCTCAATTAATCCAAGTCCGCTAGATAAATGTAGCTAAAACCTCTGGAGCATAGTGTCGACAAAACAGATTTGTTGGTACCACAGGATTGTGAGCTTTTTTTTCAGCACACCAGGACTTGGATTTGGATGTAATCACACCTAGAAATAAAATTCTTTTGAGCAGAATTTGACCCCTGCCCTGGTATTCAAGCACCACTTTGTTATTCATTTGACTGTACTGTGGCTACAGGCCCCCCAATTGGCCACGTGGTTTGCTGACCCTGGATAGAAATAATCCCCCAAAATCTAGAATTTGCTTTCCACAACCTCAAATATTACTCCCACAACAGAACAATCAACTGCTGAGGCTCTCTGGCTTGTCGTGTTGTGACACATATTGTACGTGATGGGAAATGAAGGTTGACTCTAGTTAAGATGTGTTTCATTTTGAATTGGCCCCTAGTTTTTTATGGTGTGTTGGTCTCTCTTGGTCATGACTTGTGATATTCTGACCATGTTCTTACAGCGGGGTAACATCTGTGGACAGCCAGCACAAGAGAAGCGGCCTTGTTCACGTCCGGGATGTTTCATCACTTGGCAAAGGTGAAAAAGTTACTCATCAGTATACATATAGACACGCATGGAACTCGTAAGGATTTTCTAACACATAGAGCACAGTGGTCAGAGGCATGCTCCGCAGTACATCACCGTGCAGCTGTGTTTACCGCACAACAGATGTTTGTGTTGAATCACGAAGTTGTCCTCAGGAGTTCCCATCTCTCACTCACGAATAAGCACACACACACCGTCAGACTGTTACTCAGACTACTGTGCCACTCGTATCCCATGATTCCTGTGAACACAAGTTCATTGTTATATCTAAGCTACCTTACCCAAGTAATGTATTTGTGTGTGTGTGTGTGTGTGTGTGTGTGTGTTCCATTCTTTTTTTTCTTTTAGAAACATCCCAAGAGATCAGCTGAGAGGTCTTTTTGGATACAGGAAAAGCCTGAGGATCAATGGAGTGGTTTTCTGGATCTCAAATGTGAAAGGAAAGCAGCTAAAACAGCATTCAGCGTCATGTAAGGTAGAGGATGGCAGATGTATCTTATCCAGATGGTTTGTTTAGAACGGAGCACCGAGGAGCTGGGAGGGAACTGGGCAGTGGGATACCAGAAGGCTAAAACAGTTATAACTTCTTCAAAGTCGGTCTTAAAATCACCCACTCCCCAGATTAAGGTCAAATCTTTTCCAGTGAAGGTCATGTTGCTCTCCTTTCCAGTCAATTATTTCCATTCAATTGCAGTCCAGCCAGTTCTTTACACTTTGGGTCTCACGTAAAATCCAGGCTGACAAGTCCCACCTGTTTTCAGTATTCAAAACAGACTGTACAGACAAATAATAAATGTAGTGAATGTGTACTAGGTTGGTATTTACTATGGGTTTTAGATGGTATACCTTTTTTGTTTTTTTTGTTTATTCTTTCTTTGTAAGAACAGCTGGTAAAATTAGCCCACTGCTGTCATTTGATGGACAAACCGTGTTATGATGGTGAGTGGAAGCACCATGAATTGTATCAAAACTTGACACACTCATTGTGGGCCCTCAAAGCAACTTTGCTGGGAGGATTTCATACCTGAGTGTTGCAGACTGTTATTCGCTCATTCCTTCCTGCCAGCCGTAAATCACTGTTATTGTTTTCTTCTCTGTTCCACCTCTTCTTTTTTTATGAACTTTATGAACCCCATCTGTCAAGCATTTGGGGCCTTTGAACAGCATATGAGGCAAGTGTGCACCCACACAATAATCCCTGCTTTACATCCATTAAACAGGGGCCACATCCATAACGTGTCCAAACGTAACATCAACCAAATAACTCGCTGCCCTGGCGATGGAAGACATTTTGAAAATAAAGCAGGAAGTGCCTAGAGGCATCCAAGAAACGCCACCAGGCTCAGCCAATGAAAGGCCTGCTGTGTCATTTATAAAGAGATATGTCTATCTTTCTGAACAAATACCCCCCCAGGCTCGATGGATTGATGGTTGACTCCATCAGTTGCACACAAAGAGAGTCAGGGGGGTTGGGGTTTGTGTAAAGACATTCAATAGCCCTAAAACTACAGTCTTGAAGATTAAGATGCAAACAAATATCCTGCGTGCTATTTACTATCATTACCAAATTTAAGACCAAAGCTAATCCATCAATCAACACAAATGCTAGTATCGCCAAAAAAGGGAAACCATGGCTGGACCAACAGAACATTACCTGGATCATTATCCTGGGGGTCATCACCTCCCCCAGGTAAATGGTGCACATGTACACGGCCATCCACCTGATCTAAAAGAATACTGGACTCATCAGACCAGATGACCTTCTTCCACTGCTCAAGGTCCAGTTGTGATATTTACTTGTCCATTGTAGATGCTTTCCACTTGTGACTTATATTACAGTAGACCATCTTCTGATTGAGACCAGATAAGGAGGTCTTAGTTGTCCTGGCACATTCATGGCCTGGCACCCAGTCACCAGTTTGTGGTTTGCCTCTCCTTGGACCACTGTCAGTAGGTACTTACTGCTACTGACCAGGAGTACCCCACAAGACATTTCAGAGATGCTCTGACCCAGTCATACCAATTTGGCCCTCGTCAAAGTCGCTCAGATCTTGACTCCTGCCCAATTCTCCTTCATCCAAAACGGTGAGTATGAGAACTGATTGTTTACTAACCATCTACCCAGACCCTGACATGTGCTCTTGTTTGGAGATGATCAGCGTTGTCCGGTTCAGCTGTGGGTGGCTGTAATGTTTTGCCTCATAGATTCAAACATAAACATTCTCTCATACAGATCAAGACTCTCTAGGAGGAAGAAGGTAAGGGCATTTGTATGTGCGGGCCAAGGTACAGCAGTGTAGCAGATGTCACAATAGTATCTGGTCTGAAGGCAGTGGGCCAATGAGGATACCTGGAGTCAGCTCAGAATGAAGATGTCCCCTGTATGAGTGATGGCATGTTTGTTTCAACGCTGTATCCAGATCAGAGAGGTCTGTTTTACATGCCTTGATTAGTCCAATACCCTGCCTGGAAGCTAGCTGACCCACTTTCACAATTTTGTGAAAGCACAGGCACTTCCAATATTTTACTACTTCAAAGTATAGGTTGACGGGTGAGGACATTGTGTTCACTGTCAAACACTGACACATGTCATTTCCTGCAAGACAGATATGCACGTTTATCAGCTGGTTCGTTTATCAAAGACAGATTTATCAAGTTCGGTGTTGTCTGTGCTGAGGCTGCACACCCGTGTCTCTCTGTGAAAGCCAGTCGTCGTCTCTGGTTTTATGTTCATGTTGGCATGCAGCCAAGCCCGGTAGAAAACATAAAAGAGAGAGAGAGAGAGGAGAGAGAGGTGTTCACAGAGAGAGGGAGGGAGATAGAGGGACAGGTGGGAGGTCAACAACACTTTGAACCTGGTTAAGTGGCTCCTCTGCTCAGAAGCCTCCCATTTACAGAGCAGCACTGCACACTTGAGATTGCCAAAAAAAAACACAACAACACACACAAGCACGCATTCAGTCAGAATAGGCGGACTGGTACATGGTGCCTGCGTTCTTTTCACTGAATGAGATGATTACTACTGTTTCTTGGTAAACATTTATAGGGCTTAGGTGTAGCAGTGAGGTTTGCTGGATAATGATGGGGGAACAGTAGGAGGGGTGGTTGGAAAATCTGTCTGCAAGCTAGTGCATGTTTACTGAGACCAGGGAGTACTAAACTAATCATCAGATAGTAGAACTTTTTTTCTTTTATAGAATCCGTGAACTGACTGTCAAGTTAAACCATGTTGAATGTTTACTGCTAGTCTTAATGTACGAGTGAATTGATTATATTTCCGGGAGAAAAAAGCAAAATAGCTCTGAGTCCTATTTTTCTTCTTCTGTGGTTGTGTCTGACTTCATGGACAAGATCAAATCTACAGCAAGACATACTTTTATATGTCCTGTTGGTCCCTCTGTTGTCCCGTGACCTTCACTGTCGAAATGTTTTTCACAAAACTCTTTTTACTTATTATTTGCTTCCTGCATCACTATACATTTTTGGCTAATCGCCAAATATCTTCTTCTTTTGGTGTTTTAACTGCTTTTCAGGGGTCACCACAGCAGATTAATATCTATTGGTACCCTGTGAGGGTTTAGCACTAATGGTGGCCTTAACAAATCCAGTATGGTCTTGTTAATCCGTATACTGATCTGGCAAAATTTTACATCGGATGTCCGTCCTGACACGAGCCATATGCAAATCGCCAAATATGGCAGTCATTAAAATCTTGTTGTGTTCAAAGTGTTAAAAATCTGCCAAGGGCTACGATGGGTTCACTTCATCCTGATGTAAATCAACTTGTTCCAACAACTCTCTCAAAACTGGCGTCATTTTCTTGTTTCTACTTGGGTGATCTGCCTCATCATGTCATGTTTCATTGCAAACATGAAAAGCTCATGAAACACGAGAAATTCTTTAACCTTAATTAGTCTGAAAAGGATAAGGTTTAAAAAATACATATAGACGCCGATCAGTCCAAACATTTATACCGTGGAGAGGTGAGTGAATAATATTGATTATCTCACTACAATGCCACTTGTTAAGGGGTGGGATATACTAGGCAGCAAATGGATAGTCAGTTCTATAAGTCGATGTGTTGGAAACAGGGAAAATCGGTAAATGTAGAGTTCTGAGCAATTTTAGGGCCAAATTGTGATGGCTAGATGACTAGGCATCTCCAAAATGGCAGATCTTGTGGGGTGTCCCCAATATGTTGTGGCAAGTACCTACCAAAAGTGGTCCAAGGAAGAACAACCGGTAAACCAGCAAGAGGGTCAGGGCTGGGCAAGTTTCATCAATGCATGGGAGGAGCAAAGCCTAGCCTGTCTGGTCCAATTCTACAGAAGAGCTACTGTAGCTCAAACTGCTAAAAAGGTTAATGCTGGGTTTGATAGACAGTTGTCAGAACATACAGTGTATTACAGCTTGCTGTGTATGGGGCTGCATACCCACGATGAGCCCTGTCGGCACCTATAATGGGCACATGAGTACCAGAGCTGGGCCATGGAGAAGTGTAAGAAGGTGGCCTGGTCTGATGAATCAAGTTTAATTTTACATCATGTGGATGGCTGGATGCTAGATTCTTCATTTCCTGAGGAGGAAATGGCACCAGGATACACTTTGGCAGATGCAGTGTGAAGCTCTGGACAATGTTCTACGAGGAAACCATGGGTCCTGACAATCATGTGGATGTTACTTTGACCACACCACCTTCCTAAACATGGTTCCACACCATGTACACCCCTTCATGGGAATGATATTCCCTGATGGCAGTGGCCTCTTTGAGCAGGATAATATGCCCTGCCATGCTGCAAAAATTGTTCAGGAAGGATTTGTGGACAATCGTCTCAACATTCCCCGTTCTCAATCCAATCAAGCATCCACGGGATGTGCTGGAAAAACTAATCCATTCCACGGAGGCCCCAACTCGCAACTTGCAGGCTTTAAAGGACTCGCTGCTAACATCAGAGGATACCTTCAGAGGTGTCATGGAGTCCATGCCTCAATGGTTCAGACTTGTTTTGTAGGCAGTGGAGGGACCTACTCAATATTAGGCTGGTGGTTCTAAAGTTTTGGCTGATAGGCGTATGAGACTTGAAAGCATTGCCCTCGTCAAACAGATGCTATCATCTACCACACTCGCCATACCATTTACATGATACACGGTCCCTTATAGTCACCAGCATACAGGCACCATCTGATTGCAAATGTTAAAGAGTAATGGACCAGATCAAAAGACTTCAACACAGATGAGATTACACTCCCCTGACATCCGTCCTCCGATACCGGTGGGATATTATGTCTGCATGTCACCAGTTGATAGCTCAAGGTCACCTGCTGAAACCTCTGCGTCGCTTGACTGGGTCGTCTCTTGTCACAGCAACACTCGAAGATACGATGACATTTTGTGGGGGATGTGGTGCAAGGCCAACTTCATTATGGAGCCATCTTGTTTACGGAATCACTCCATCATGGGGACCCGACAGGTGCTGCAGGGAAACTGAGACTGAACTTTATTTGGCTACAGACACGGCAGTTCCCTCCCCGATCTGTAAACACTGTTTGTGTTGGCTGTTGGGTTCAAGTTTAATGACAGCCAAATATGTTCACATGTGATAGGAATTTGTCCCGGTGGGATGTTTCAACATTAACACGGAAAGATCAATGTCGAAATACCTAAGATGGCAGGTAAACAAGGAATTAATGATTTCTGTATGAAGTGAGAAAAATCAATTAAAAGGTATGATTTGCTTAAAACGGTTCTGTACGTACCAGTTTTCATATTGGCATTGCACTTGTAAGAGTCATATTGTGCCGATAGGAGGACGTATCAATAAGGATCTGTCTTTATAACTGTTATCACAAGGTCGAGCTGAGATGGAAATGAAAGGGGGATGTACTTCACACTCGGCCGATATGTTCCTGGGGATACGGTTACCCATAGTTACGGGGGCAGCATAGCTCAGTGGGTTGAGCAGTCATCTGGCAATTGAAAGGTTACAGGTTAGATCCTCGGTCCTGCATGTCGAGGTGTCCTTGAGCAAGACACTTAACCCCTAACTGCTCACCGAGCACCATATGTTGGCAGGTCACTGCTCCTATACAATAGGATGGGTTAAAATGCAGAGAAATACAAATTTCCCCTTGTGGGACTGATAAGGGAATCTATTTTTTTAAACCTTGAAAGAAGGAGAAGTAATTGCAGATTTCCCTGAGAAAAAAGGAGAGGTGTTATGAAACAATTACTACAGTCAGGTGCCCCGACTTGTAGATGGGGATAGTGTTCTTCTCCCTAAGGTGGAGTCAACAGAAGGAAACGGCGCATTAGGAGGCCATGAGGTGGAGGAGGAGGGTGATGCAGCAGTGAGGAAGGAGGGAGTTGAACTTAAAGAGGGTTAGGTGGTACTGGGAGGAGGGAGAGAAGTTAGGAGGTTGAGAGGTTTGGAGGGGAGAGCCAGTGGGAGATGTGCCGTGATCTGTGCTATACAACCTTGTAAGGGAGTGAAAGCAGCTTGACAGTTAGCACACATGTTAGTTCCTCACACTTCTCAAGGTTTGCTGAAGCTGCAGGACCACAGGAGTACAGATTGGCTTCAGATGGCCTCAGTGTCCCATATGATCGACTCATACTCTGGCCACATTTTGCTGAACCTGAATGTATAGGGCCGTGATGATGTTAGTGGGGCTGCATTCCCAACAGACTGAGTGTGACAGGTTAAAAGAAACACAACACGATTTGTTATCCTCTCTCTCTCTCTCTCTCTCTCTCTCTCTCATGTCTGAGGAGGAAATGATGTGTCACCTCTCCCTCTCACTTTGGTGGATCAAGAGTTTTGATCTGAGCTCCTACATGGAGGAGGAGGCGTGTCCACCAGCTGGAATGCAGCAAGCGCACCTCAGGTGGAGCTGAGAGACACTCGACGGCTCCATACAGTCAAGCTGCTCTCATCC